>MJUT01022824.1:513138-524429 GCA_002080005.1 Gigantidas platifrons
TTCCACCTCACAGGAAGTATCTGAGGTTTTGTGTACAGGGAGTTCATTACCAATTTCGAGCCATGCCCTTCGGCATCACGGTTGCACCAAGGGTTTTTACCAAACTAATGGCTGCAGTAGGTAGTCATCTACGAAGTCAACAAATTCACATTTTTATGTATCTCGACGATTGGCTAGTCAAAAATCAGATTCGAGAATTGTTACTTCATCAATTAAATCAAACAATACAACTTCTGGTAGATCTAGGATTGATAATAAATTTAGACAAATGCCATTTAGTTCCTTCACAGATAATTACCTATCTGGGTGCAGTTTTCAACCTGAACAAAGGGTTAGTTCTCCCCTCAGAGAACAGGTTTTTGGCAATCAATCAAGCAATTGCAGATATTATATACATCCGCCAATGCCCAGCTTCCCTTTTCTTACGACTGTTGGGACTAATGGCTTCGTGCATAGACACAGTTCCATATGGCCGTTTACATATGCGCCCTATCCAAATATACCTTCTCTATTTCTGGCGCCCACATATAGATGGACTACAGTTCAAAATTCCAGTTTTTCCCATACTAGCAACACATTTAATGTGGTGGCAACAAGAGAGGAATATTTTCAGAGGGGTACCCCTGCAGGGATATCCACACAATAAAATTATGTGGACAGATGCATCCAAGTGGGGTTGGGGTGCACACTTGGGCACTTGTCAGGTGGCAGGTCAGTGGCCGAAGGAATTTATCAATCATCATATCAATTGGCTAGAGATGAGAGCTGTATGGAATGCTTTGATAGAGTTTCAGGAGGAGATTCAGGGAGAGAATCTGCTTATCAGATGCGACAATGCCACAGTAGTGGCATATATAAACAAGCAAGGGGGAACCAAATCGATACCGCTTTGTCTTCTTTTATGGGACATGATGCAATGGTGTTTAAAACACAGCATTCACATCCATGCAGCTCATATTCCAGGGAAGAAGAATTGTCTGGCAGACAAGTTGTCCCGGGGTCAGAAACTTGTGCGTTTGACAGAATGGGCACTCAAACCATCAATAGTTCAACATATTTTTCAAATAATGGGAACCCCAAACATAGATCTCTTTGCCACTCGTGCCAACTCTCAGCTTCCAGTGTTTTGCAGTCCTTATCCAGATCCCCTATCATGGACATGCGATGCACTGTCTGTGAGTTGGGAGGGGATATTCGCATATGCATTTCCTCTCCCCATACTCATTCCCAAAGTATTAATGAAAGTCAGACAAGAGAATTGCTTAATTCTTCTAGTAGCACCTTTAGCTCCACATCAGTCTTGGTTTCCTCAGCTTCTAGAGTTAATAGTGGATGTTCCTCTAAAACTACCAGAATTACACGACCTGTTGTCTCAGAACAGAGGTCTGCCATTACATCCAAATCCCAGAAGTCTAAATCTGGCAGTGTGGAAAATATCTGCAGATCAAAATCTTCAAAGCAGTTTTCTTCAAAAGCTTCCAAATATATGGAACAATCTATCAGATCCTCAACACGGAGACTGTATTCCGTTAGATGGGAAATATTTAGTAGCTGGTGTGCTGAAATGCAAATCAGTCCCACTTCAGCTTCTGTAGGTAATGTGGCTGACTTTTTGGTTTATTTACATTCAGTTAACAAGTGTAAAGTGGCTACTATTATAGGTTATAGATCGGCAATCAGTTCAAAACATAAAGGTTGGGGTGGTCATTCAGTTAGCACTAATGGAGACCTTTCAAAATTAATCAAAGGTATTTTTAATTCAAATCCAACTTTGAAACCACTTCTCCCTAACTGGGATTTACCTTCGGTACTTTGGAGGTTATGTGATCCACCTTTTGAACCTCTTTTATCTTGTGATATAAAAATTTTAACATGGAAAACAGTATTTTTAATTGCATTAGCAACAGCATCCAGGGTTAGTGAGTTACACGCATTCATCTGTGAAGGATGGAAATTTGAGATATGAGACATGGCATTAGACTTTTGCCTAATTTACAATTTCTCAGTAAGACACAGCGTTTAAATAACCCATGGATTCCAATTTTCATTCCGTCTTTTCATAATTATGCTACAGAGGCTAGAGATTTGTTACTTTGTCCATATAGGGCATTGAAAATGTATATAAAACGAACTGAATCTCAAAGGGAACAGATTGATTCAGATTGTTTGTTTATTACATACCAAAAAGGAGTTTGTAAACCAGCTTCGAAAAATTCAGTGGCAAGATGGATCGTTTCCTTAATTAAGTGGGTGTATGAAGACACCAGCAAACATTTAAGTACAGTGCGTGCTCATGATACAAGGAAACTTGCTACTTCTTGGGCCTTGTTTAATGGAGTGTCCATAACTGAAATTATCAGAGCAGCTCATTGGGCATCTGAAAGTACTTTCACTTCATTCTACATGAAGGATGTACCTACCAAAGATTCAAGATTTGCTAGATCGGCTATATTAGAGACAGCCAAGAGGAAGTTTTAGGAGGTGGGTAAATGTTATTTTTAATTAGGCCTTCCCTCCACCCTTGAATTCTACAAATTCGAGGAATTATGTATTGCAAAAAGTTGATGCAGGTAAGTATAGATAGTGAAATAAACTGTGCGTTTTTTAAGTAAAACGCCTGTTTATGAAGTATCTATACCTACCTGCATCACCCGCCCTCCTCCCCATACGGCCTTTTGGTCCATAAGTTGCCCTCACAACTGAAATCGAGGCTTGTATTTTAAGGGAGATAACCGATGGGTTGTTGAGGCGGTAAATTTAAATTTGAATTCAGGCAAATGCTGAAGACGACACGAGAACATTGCAAAAAGTTTATGCAGGTAAGGATAGATACTTCATAAACAGGCGTTTTACTTAAAAAATGCACATTTTAATACATTGTACTTACTTATGTGGTGTACAAATTTAACTATCCTGATGTTTTATAACCATAATATATGCCACAATTGATCAGAGAACTGCTTAAGTCTTAAATGCTTATTAATGAATTTTGAAAAGAATTTTTTTTTGGACAAATTACATTTTTTGATAATCAGTTTTGTATTGTTTATTTTATAAAGATTTACAGGATATTTGAAAGAAGTGTAATTAATTAAAATAGACACAACATTTCTCTTATTAATTATAGACCTATTTTCATATTATTTAAAATTTGTCATCTTAGAGGTAAAATTTGTCATTTTAGAGGGAGACAAATGTACATTTTTTTTAAAAAGATTAAACAATTTTTATTAGATTCAGCACACTCACTATTATATGTGTGTTAGAGGTATCCATTTTGCCTCTTTATGTGATTTTTTTATTGGATTTTGGAACTGTTCTGACAGTGTTGTATTTTATTGTTAGATTTTGGAACTGTTCTGACAGTTGTATTTTTAGCCGAGTTTCGACGAAGTTGAACTCAGCTTATAATATGATGAATGTTATCTGGGCGGCCGGGCGTCAACTTTTTGGTTTCCGTACAATATCTTAAGAATGAAATGTCTGATCTAAATGAAACTTGGTACACAAATTCCTGATGATGAGAGGAGGAAGCCTATTGATATTGAGGTTTGTAGAACCAAGGTCAAGGTCACAACTTCTAAAAATAGAAAAAAAATTGATACTTTTTTCGTTTCCACACGATATCTTAAGAACAAAATGTAGGATCTAAATGAAACTTGGTACACATATGCCTGATGATGAGAGGAGGGAGCCTATTGATATTGAAGTTTGTAGGACAAAGGTCAAGGTCACAACTTCTAAAAATAGAAAACAAAATTGATACTTTTTTCGTTTCCACACGATATCATAAGAACAAAATGTAGGATCTAAGTGAAACTTGGTACACACATGCCTGATGATGAGAGGAGGGAGCCTATTGATATTGAAGTTTGTAGGACAAAGGTCAAGGTCATAACTTCTAAAAATAGGACAAATATTTGATAAGAATGAAATGTTGGATCTAAATGAAACTTGGTACACACATGCCTGATGGTGAGAGGAGGAAGCCTATTGATATTGAGGTTTGTAGGACAAAGGTCAAGGTCACAACTTCTAAAAACAGAACAAAAATTAGATACTTTTTTTGTTTCCGCATGATATCTTAAGAACGAAATGTCGGATCTAAATGAATCTTGGTACACACATGCCTGATGGTGAGAGGAGGAAGCCTATTGATATTGAGGTTTGTAGGTCAAAGGTCAAGGTCACAACTTCTAAAAATAGAACAAATATTTGATACTTTTTTTGTTTCCGCACAATGTCTCAAGTACAAGAAACTAAGTACACACATGCCTCATGCTGAGAGGAACAAGTCTCATGAACTTGAGGTTTGTGGGTCAAAGGTCAAGATCACAATTTTTAAAAATAGAACAGTAATTTGATACTTTTTAATCAGAACATTGTCTGAGGGTTCTTAACTAAGGTTCAGAATTATATAACTAGGCATTGTCCATCCATATGTTCGCAACTCGGCTCTTTGCACCTTTGGTGCATTACTGATTTTTTTTAATTTATTTTATATTTATTAAAGTTTGCAACTATTTGTACACTGTTTTATAAGTCAATTACATTACAATGGACAACTTTTGGTTATCAAGTCACAGACCGTCATGCCCAGTCTATAGTTAGTAAAGACATCTTGGAGATAACTAATACTATTCTGAATTAGTTGTGACAACATACCATGTGACATGACATGGTCCATCTGCAACAATGTAAAATAAGTACAAAGAACAGGATGGGTGTAACTTTAAGTTTTCATTCAAAATGTTTGTCCAGTTTATTAGTTGCAAAGGTACCAAATAAGAATCTGGTTTACCAAAGGTTTTTATAGATGTATGATACTTTAAAGGGATATTAAAGCTCGTTTTAACATATATTTTTTCAACTCGTGACGAAGATAGTTTCTTTTCAATTTAATTGTAAAAACAATCCAAAAATACTTTGCACGCCCATATAATCCCTAATATCGTTAAAATATCACTTAAAAGGGTCGAAATTAATTTTTTTCCAGGAAGCAAAAATTCAATTCAAGGCAAAGACCGCAAGATATGACAGAATTATCAACGAATTATGTCACTTTTACAAAGTTTCATTGATAAAAACGGGGTTAATGTTTCATAAATATCATTTTATATTGAACCAAGTTTTCATGAGATACAAAAAATTACCAAAATGAGCTTTAATATCCCTTTAAGCAAAAACAAACATGGCCTTACCAAAAAAACTTTGTTCTATGTATTAAGATGTAGATTGCATTGTTTATTTTGATATCAAACTGTTATTTATCACATATTTTTACATAATACGTACCTATCTGCCTTATTTACGTAAAATAGAAAGAGGTTTTTTGTTTGGTGACTGTACTTGACTTTATAATGATTTTATTGTCAATATTTATTCAGATGGATTGGTAACAAGTTTTTACAAGTCTTACTAGTTTCTCCCCATGCAAATACATTAATAACATAAATCAAATGATAGCAAATACATAAGTTATATCAATTATATATACAATATACGTACATTGTTAGAAAATATAAAATATATTTGTATGAGCATTAGAAACGGGTAGAAAATCGAGTCTTTTGTGAGCTACATGTATTCTAACCTGTTTCACGGGGAGTGTAAAAGTAAAAGTTATTCAGTATCTCAAAGTAGCAATTTGGTCTGTATGTAGTAGCTTAATCTATCCCAGATAACTCTTTACTTACACATATTTCTACAGGATCAAAGCTTAGCATTTAGGCTGGACTCTCTAAAATAAAAATTTTAGTAGCTCACTAAAAATTCTTGGGAGCATGTTACTGACTAAATTCAAATGAAATATTAAAATTTCAGCACCATCTGAGCTTCTATCTGACAGATAACAGGGTCCAAGGCCAAATTGTGCTCTTGGGCTACTGGCCATGGGCACCTGTTAAGTTTTCTACACATAATAGTTAGTCCTTTTGAGATTGACATAAGGTTTTGACTAAACATATATATATATATTTATACAATATACATCCAAGTGCTTTTTACATGATATTTATAAAGATTTGTGTTCAACGTCACTTATAGTTTGTCAGTCCCATTCATTAGAATCCAATGGCATTTATTCAATTTACAAACATGTAATTTTTGTAATTGTATAAAGAATTAAATGAAGACAAGCTTGTCTGTTTTCATTGGGGCTTCCGTCCAATATTATCGTTGATAACACTAGCAGTTGCTATTATTTTTATATGGTATATATGTTCTAAGGAATTTAGTCAGTTCCGAAAATGTTTAGTATTATCGCGGCATTTATTTAAATTTATCATAAAATGTTGAACCATAGGTAAATAAAATGAAGTCTACCTCAATAATTTGGGTAAACTGGAATTTAAGTGATAAATTCTAGGAATCCTACACATCAAGGTATAAGGCATTATTGTGTAAGACATTATTGTGTAGAGCATTATTATATAAACAAGAAACAGTGATTTACATAAAAAAAAGAAGTTGACAGTACCGTAATTAGGGTTGCATAATGCGCATTGGTGCATAATGCGCCCCCCTCCCCCCCTTTTTCCAGAAAAAAACTAGTTCGTGTCTATAATGCGCATGGACTTACAAAAAGAATCGCCATCGGAAATGTAAGAATTAAATATCAATCGTATATATTTTTCAGTCCTTTGAGCATGTTTCATTTGCTGGTAGAATTTAAGAACCATTTATCTCTTTTCATCTTCAATAAAGTTGCAAAATATGCTTCCCAGTGATGATTTTACTTAATGTATACATGTATATAGAAAGTAAAAATTGAAATAATGAATAATCATTCCTAAAACAATGTCCTTATTATTTGTTCAATGTAATTGTCTATCTAGAGCTCTGTAACAATGTGCAGCTTACAGAAGATGTTAGGTAGATATATGTCTAAATTAGAAGGTAGTGTTCTATTATAAAGTTATTGTTGTTGATCAAATTGTTTGATATTTTGTTAGTGTGTGTATTGGTAATGTATAATATTGGTAGTTGAATTTTTACCATTATTTTATATTCATGTGATTATACAATCAATATGTACATGTATGTATATTTCACACAATATTTTTGTGATGATATTAAAATCGTTGAAAATAAAAATCAGTCTTTTACTAGTTATGTGAGCTTTTATTGGTTCACCTGACCTACAGGGTGATATATCATTGGTCATAGGCTATGCCAGCTTTTATTGGTTCACCTGACCTACAGGGTGATGAATTGCAATGGATTTGTATTTGTTGTCGCCTTGTCAAACTGCCTTGATGTTGTCTATACATTGCTCAATCTTTAGTTTTCTGTGGTTTAGAATTTTGTGGATAATTTTTGGTCCTTTTTATCTCACCTGACCAAAAGGGTCACATGAGATTTTATCATCACTCTGTGTGTCATCATTCTCATCTTTAAACTTTTACATTTTAATCTTCTCTGAAATCATTTGGCCAATTGGAATCAGATTGGTAGGACTGTTCATTGCAAGGTTCTCTACAAAGGCCATGTATTTTGTTCAGATCAGAAATCCACCACAGAAAAAAAAGAGGCACGATGGGGACAAATATGCTGTTTCCATATAAATGGATCTTGATACTTTGTAGTTCATCTGATTTTGATGAGGTTTATTTTAATGATTTTTTTAGGGAAATCCTTTTCAGAAAAAATCATAGAATTATTATGTAACTATTACTGATTTTGACATAAAAGGGACCAAAAGTGGTAGGAGTTTTCCATCAGCATATGTCATGGTCTTTTTTGTGTTCAATGATTTGAGCCTATTTGAGGCGAGATGTGGTCGATCACAAAGGCAATGTGAGCTTTTGCCATCACTTGGTTTCCGTCGTCTGTTAACTTTTTACATTTTAATCTTCTCCTCTGAAACCCCTTAGCCAAATGAACTGAAAGTTGGTAGGAAGCATCCTTGGAAGATCCTCTATAAAGATTGCTCATTTTGTCCTGATCCATTTACAAACATGGCTGCCACAGGCAATTCTTGTTTCCGATTTCTTTGTCAGTATGACAAAATTGCACTTCAAAAGAACTAAATACAACATTTATCAACATTAATATTTAACTGTTAATTATAATCATTTCCCCTCATCACTATCACTATCAGGGGTCGTTGTGGTCATGATTGTATGGTAGTTGGATTTACAACTACCTATGCAATCAGTGCCTCCTGTCACCACGTGCACTCAAGTTGCTAGTTTGAACCCATTGATGGTGTGACATACTCGATACAACATGATGTGATAAAGTTTGTCAGCGACTTGCAACAGGTTGGTGGTTTTCTCCGGGTACTCCGGTTTTCTCCACCAATAAAACTGACTGCTACGATATAGTGTTGAAAGTGCCGTTAAACACCATGAACCTGAACCTCATCACTATCTGATAGAACCGGCTGCCACAACACATATGAGTTCCATGGTTGAAACATCCAAGGCTGTTGTCTCCATCAAATACTAATTTATGAAACATGTAAAAGTTTCAATCTTCAACTTGTTGAAGGCGGTCACTAGTTGGTAGAAGAATAAGACAGTTCACTCTACTTTCAAACATATTTTACTCATGAATATAGTGGGGGGGGGAGTGTGGCCATTCTTGTATGGTAGTTGAATTAACACCTACTAATGCAATCGGTACCTATCACAACTAAAGTTGTGAGTTAGATTCCTGTGTTTTGGATATATCTTTTGGCAATGACGTTCATCAGTTACCTGTGGCAGGTCAGTGGTTTTTCTGGTACTAGGGTTTCCTACACCAATGAAACCGACTGACACAATAATCTAGCAAAAATAAGTGAAATATTGTTGAATGTGGCATTAAACACCTAATGTTAATTACAGGGTTAGGGTTATGGTGTTTAATGCCACTTTCAACCATATTTCAGTTATATCGTGGCATTCAGTTTTATTGGTGGGAGAACCCAGAGAAAACCACAGATCTGCCGTCAGTCACTGACAAACTTTATCACATAATGTTGTATCAAGTACACCTAGCCATGAGTGGTGATAGTCGCTGATTGCATAGTTGTAAATCCAATTACCATACGACCACGATGGCCCCCTGATAATAATTACCCTTTGTAAGTTCATGAACTGGTTTAAGAAACAGATATTGCCAATACACATAAGGGGACAATCTAAGGAACATTCTTACCAAGTATAATTTAATATGGCCCAGAGCTTTCAGAGGAGATGGTGTAAATGTGACAGATGGCCAGAGCTTTCAGAGGAGATGGTGTAAATGTGACAGATGGCCAGAGCTTTCAGAGGAGATGGTGTAAATGTGACAGATGGCCAGAGCTTTCAGAGGAGATGGTGTAAATGTGACAGATGGCCAGAGCTTTCAGAGGAGATGGTGCAAATGTGACAGATGCCCCAAGCTTTCAGAGGAGATGGTGTAAATGTGACGGATGCCCAGAGCTTTCAGAGGAGATGGTGTAAATGTGACGGATGGCAAGAGTTTACAGAGGAGATGGTGTAAATGTGACGGATGGCCAGAGCTTTCAGAGGAGATGGTGTAAATGTGACAGATGGCCAGAGCTTTCAGAGGAGATGGTGTAAATGTGACGGATGGCCAGAGTTTACAGAGGAGATGGTGTAAATGTGACGGATGGCCAGAGTTTTCAGAGGAGATGGTGTAAATGTGACGGATGCCCAGAGCTTTCAGAGGAGATGGTGTAAATGTGACGGATGGCCAGAGTTTTCAGAGGAGATGGTGCAAATGTGACGGATAGCCAGAGCTTTCAGAGGAGATGGTGTAAATGTGATGATGGAACCCCCGAGCTTTCAGATGAGATGGTGTAAATGTGACGGATGCCTCAAGCTTTCAGAGGAGATGGTGTAAATGTGAGAGATGCCCCAAGCTTTCAGAGGAGATGGTGTAAATGTGACGGATGCCCAGAGCTTTCAGAGGAGATGGTGTAAATGTGACGGATGGCCAGAGTTTTCAGAGGAGATGGTGCAAATGTGACGGATGGCCAGAGTTTACAGAGGAGATGGTGTAAATGTGACGGATGGCCAGAGTTTTCAGAGGAGATGGTGCAAATGTGACGGATGGCCAGAGCTTTCAGAGGAGATGGTGTAAATGTGATGATGGAACCCCTGAGCTTTCAGATGAGATGGTGTAAATGTGATGGATGCCTCAAGCTTTCAGAGGAGACGGTGTAAATGTGAGAGATGCCCCAAGCTTTCAGAGGAGATGGTGCAAATGTGACAGATGCCCCAAGCTTTCAGAGGAGATGGTGTAAATGTGACGGATGGCCAGAGCTTTCAGAGGAGATGGTGTAAATGTGACGGATGGCCAGAGCTTTCAGAGGAGATGGTGTAAATTTGACGGATGGCCAGAGCTTTCAGAGGAGATGGTGTAAATGCGACGGATGGCCAGAGCTTTCAGAGGAGATGGTGTAAATGTGACGGATGAAGTATTTACAAATATGTGAACAAAGCAAACCCTCAAAGAGTTTCTAAGTTTTATTGAAGGTAAGAAATATGTGTAACATTTTACAATATTGTTAGTGTTTCATCTTACAACATCATCAATACTGCAACTGCATATAGAATAAATTATACAATTAGAAAAAAACATTCTTTCTGTAAAAATATCTAATATTTCATTGTCAAAAACGAAAGAGTTATAATATTTTGACAGATACAAACTTATTTCTAACACACACATGTTTCACTATGAAAAAGACAGAAATAAATTAACAAAACATAAATTAAGTATGTGTTCTAGCTTGTCTCTATGTTTACAGTCTATTTGTTTACATTCTATTCTGGTAGTAAGTCTTCTCCTACATCGTCATCAAACAGATCATCATGCTCCATACGCTTGGCTGCAGTCTTAGGCCTCTCCATCTGTGGTCCTAGTGGATCTGAGTAAGAGGAATCTGAAACAATGTTCATATAAATATTATCCTCTACACAATAATTATCTGAGGTCCTAACAGATCTGAGTAAGAGGAATCTGAAACAATGTTCATATAAATATTATCCTCTACACAATAATTATCTGAGGTCCTAACGGATCAGAGCAAGAGGAATCTGAAACAATGTTCATATAAATATTATCCTCTACACAATAATTATCTGAGGTCCTAACGGATCAGAGTAAGAGGAATCTGAAACAATGGTCATATAAATATTATCCTCTACACAATAATTATCTGAGGTCCTAACGGATCTGAGTAAGAGGAATCTGAAACAATGGTCATATAAATATTATCCTCTACACAATAATTATCTGAGGTCCTAACGGATCAGAGTAAGAGGAATCTGAAACAATGGTCATATAAATATTAT
>MJUT01022824.1:546364-565373 GCA_002080005.1 Gigantidas platifrons
AAAAAAAAGCAGTTGCTTCAACAAGGAAATCAACCAATCTTAAAAATGCAGACCCAGAGAGAATTTTTTCTATGTTAAAAAAAAATCCAGACAGATATGAGATCTGAGTTGAACAATGACACACTTTGTTATTTATTATGTGCAAAGCAAAATCAAAACTTGTTGTGTTATGAGTACGAACCAAGTGACTCTGTTCTAAGGTCAGCAAAACAAGCTGTATTGTCATACCAAAGTGGTTTGAAGTAATGTTGCTCAGCAACAACAATAAAAGTTGTACAGTAAATTTTGTTTGCTTTAATCTAACAATTTTAGTGTGAAAAAGTTCGTCACGCAAAATCTCCCACATTAAATAGTTGGAATGTGGGAGATCTCCCACATACACAATCTCTGAGGTTAACAGGTATGTTCTATAGCTCCAATTGTTATCAAAGCCCACTTTGTAACCACTATTATGTCTTTTTCTAGGAGTGTTAGAATCAATTAATTTTCTATTTAATGGGTTCATTTACATCATTTTGGTTTCTACAATAAATAAAGATTGCTGTATAGGAAAAATGAAACATCAATCCAAAGTAGAACAAATCTGATATAATTGATTTAATCAATGTATACCAGTATTGTCTACTTTTTATACCAGTATTGTAATGTTTTTTTTTATAACATCTGTATATTAATGAATGTCTATTTATGCATGTGTGTTATTAGTACAGGTAATGTATAGAACTGGTTGTTGCTAAATATTGTCTTTGTTTCAGTTTAAGTAGACAGGTTTTTTTTATTTCAGATTAACTGAAGTAGTTTTATTGTGTTTTATAATAAAATATTGCAAATGGCATATTTAGATTTTGTTAATTTTGGTTTGTTTCAAGTACAAATGTATAACAAAGGGAAATAACTCATTTTTTATATCAACTTAAGAAGTCGAAAAATACGATGTCAAACTTTTGTTTTCCTTTGCCACTTTCTTTCAAACGTCTTTCCTGGGAAGGCATTGTGAATGATATGAATTTCAAAGTTCAAATTTTTATAATTACCGTGAAATCTAATAAAAAAAAATCGATAGATATACGTAAAAATCTACCGTGTTCTGTACTGAAAAAATTGGTAACGCATGGCAAAATTATGATTCAGAACATGTCTAGGTAAAAAAAAATGCTCTTTGATTACACCCCCTACCAACAGAAATCGAGTTTTGGTTACCCCCCAACCAATAATTTTACATTCATATTTTTCCTACCACCAATAGAAAAATAAATCGATGGCGTTCCGCCCCCTGATGGGAAATTTAAATGGAATAGCCCTCACTACGTTCGATCGTTTAAAAACATGTAAATATATCTATTTTGTTTGTTGTGTAATCTAAACAAACAATAGCCCCCCTCCCCCCCTATGTAATGATGTATTAAATAATAAAGGATACATATCAGCAATCTGGTACATAACTTGAGGACTGTTTCTTAGAATAGCATGAAGTTTGTAGAAACAATCCAGAGCATCTTCTAGACGGTTAAGCTTCTTATTAGTCAGACCTAAAATAAAATTTACCAATAATAATATAGGAATAGTAAATATTTTAAAGTTTTGTATACAATGATTTCAGGTGAGAGGTGATTGTTTGTTTTGTTGATATTGGTGACCATCACTGTTTAAACTTTCTTTTCATAAATAGTGACTATAATGAGCTAAATTCACCTGGCTTCTATTGAAACAAAAGATAGTTTATCAATCAACAACAAAATAGCTCACGACATATCAATTATCCAATAGTCATACATAAAATTGTGTTCTCATTTTTCTATATAGTGAATATGCAGTTGAATGCTATATTTTTTTTTCATATCAATTAATATATAATATTATAAACATACTGTCTTTAGTTGAGGGTGTTATGGTAGATTACCACAAGAGGAACAAATATCACCCCAGATGAAGTCGAGGGTGATATTTTTTCTGAGTGTGGTAATCTACCGTAACACCCTCAACCAAAGGCAGTATGTTTTATATTATACTGAATGCCCTTCGGAGGGTGGTATTGCAGAAGATGGTATTGCGGAGGGTGGTATTGTGGGATGTGATATATCCTTGCAATACCACCATCTGCTTTGGTGGGCGGGTTTAAGAAAAGTTAGAGAAAAATACCACATCTACATTTACCAATGAAATTGCCGAATTATCAAAGAAATTTGAATAAAGTATAATATTTGAATTTCTCCTAATTTTGTAATTCCTATCTCTATAATTCTGTGTCATCTACACACCACCGAGGTGATAATTTGAAGTCATACATGAAAGGATGTGATAAATAGATAATTACAAGTCATACTGTAAATTGGGATATTTTGGTGTCGGGATATTTTGGCGGTTTTCTGTCATAATGTGGATGCTTAATTTTGGTGTGTTTGATTTTTGGTGCTTTCCAAAAGATGATTGTTTTATTTTGGTTCTTTTCAAATGGTTAGAAAAAAATTAATGCTCGTAGATCAAAAACTTGAAGTAAAATACCACCGGTATCTCACCGGAAGTTTGTTTAAAAAAGTAACTAAGAAATTGGATACAGGCGAATGGCATTATCTGTGGATGAAAATTAATAAATAGTTTATTAGTGTTTATTTCAAATTTAATCAATATATAATGAATTTTCTTTTCTTTACCATAACGATACCGTTATAAAACCACTGATCTGTAATGGTCTACCTGCATAGGTTACCTTAATTAACGTTTGTCAATAGGTATTTTTACAACAGGTGTGAAATCCGTAACAATTCATATGAATGACGACTGCCAGTATACTAATCATACAATAAAAATGTCAATGAGCTCTAGAGCTAAATTCTGTTGTTAAGGTTTGAAAAACTGCAGTATTGACATCGACGACATTTTGATTCAAATGGCTACGAGCCTACGAATTCTACTAAATTTTAAATTTACCACATGACCCTGATATCTACTCACAACTTTCGCAGGAAACATAAATACTTGAGTTGTGAATACTATTGATAATTTTAAGATTGATTAGTTTGAGCAAGATCAATATCGTACTAGAACTTTTATAAAATATTGGTATTTTTTATTTTAGAGGACGTTATTTTTTGGTGTGTTTAATTTTGGCACTTTCAAGAGAGGCACCAAATAAACCAAAATAAAACTACGGCCAAAATATCCCAATTTATGGTATTCCATTCCTGTGACTTCGATATCAGACTGCAGCTTTAATCTGAAGACCTATATGGAAGTCCCACGATGATACCAGGGAGAGAGTGAATGATTGTTGTTTAACGTAAACCCAGCAATTTTTCAGCTATATCATGGTGAGAACAAGTTAATTTTCAATGAAATGATGATGAGGTCTGCTTTGTACTAGACCAACACGCTGAGTTGGGTTTTATAGTGCTAGCTCATTGAAACAACAGTCCGCTGATAGACATGTAGCCCCACTGGCACTCGGACACATTATACTGTATCCGAGCCAACAAGTTTTTCCACTTAATGCTGCACGCTTAGCTGATAAGCAACAAATACCAATTTTATAGTCTTTGGTTTGACCTGACCGGGGCTCGAACCCACAATCTACCACACTCAATGCGAGCACACTAACCATTACGCCACCAATGCGGTTCCCCATGATGATGCCAGGGAAGATATAGACAATGTTATATAATAATCTTTATTAACCAGTAGGTTATATTATGAATACTACAGACTGGTTTGTATTTATACAACAAGAACATTATTTTGCTCCAAAATGCTTTGCCGGTCTATTATGGCTTTCAAGGCTATAATGGACCGGTAAAAGCCATAATGGACCGGCAAAAGCCATAATGGACCAGTCCATTATGGGATTCTTCAAAAAGAATGAAGATTACCTAAAAATTTCATAAAATTTCAAAATTCTAAAATCCATAATAATAAAAAAAAAAAAATTATTTTCAAAAAATTTCAATATTTCAAAAATAAAAAAAAAATAAAAAAAATTTTTTCATAAGGCCATGCAAAGTTAATTACTTGGTTCTCAGGCCCTTTTTTGTCAAAATTGATGAGGGAGGGCAGCATTTTTTTTTATCCTTTTACTGCTGTAAAAAGTGATGAGGGAGGCATTTTTTCTTCTTTTTTTTTTTGTGAAAAATATGGCAATGTATAAATCTTTTCATTACTTTATTGAAAATTTCAATTTTATTTCTTCCGATGGTGGCAGAAACATCACAAGTGGTTAATTTTTTTATGCCGGGAAACGTCCAATCCGCTGGTGTCAACGTACCATTTTTTATCTCCGTAAACAATTCCAATAAGGTACAAGCTTCGGAGAAGCCCCCTATTATGTTTCCTGGTAAAACTGGTAAACATTTGTGCCGAATTTGCACAGAAACGATTGACATTTTGTCTAAATGTCAAACGGAAACACGTTTTTTATTTATACATTGTCATAACGATGCTTTAAATCTCATTTAAGCATGATGCGTTTTAAAGCGTTTCACCGACCACACGATATAAGAGAAAAACGGATGCGGTTGTTTTTTCCGTACAGACAGCGCTACCGCATTTAAACATTTTTGTTTACTATTTTTGCAAAAAAATCGGCAATGCGGCGACGAATTTCCACATGCGGGCGGGCCTGAGAACCAAGAAATTAACTTTGTATGGCCTAAGATTTCAAAATTTTCAAAAAAATTCAAAATGATAAAAAAAAAAAAAAATTCAAAAAGTTTAAAAAATTTAAGTTTTCATAAAATTTCAAAATTTTAATATTTAAATAATAATATTGAAAAATGATAAAACAATTATAGCCTAGCATTTTGGTCTATACTATGGCCTTCTTCAAAAAGAATGAAGATTACCTAAAATTGAAATTGACTGGTTAATAAAAGTATTAAGAAATGGGTGTTTTCATAATGGACTGGTTATATGTCCTCGGTTAAGTCATAATGGCCCTCGGAAGATTGTATTGGCCCTCGGCGTTGCCTCTGGCCAATACAACCTTCCTTGGGCCATTATGACTAACCTTGGACATATAACTGGTCCATTATGAAAACACCCATTTATTAATACTATAATAATGTTTGGACATTATTGATAGCTATGCCATCTATAATCAACCTAGAAAATTAGGGACTCTAAAAGATATAAGTGGTTACCAAGGTTATACTGAGCTTCCACACAAGATGAATCATTCTGTAACGCCTCCTTATAAAACTCTCTAGCTTTTTCATAGTCTCCTTTTGTATACAGTACATTTCCTTTATTGACAAGTCCTGACAAAAATAACATAAATATAAAAGTTTACAAACAGATGACTGATACAATGTGATACAATGTAGTAAAATAATATAAATATAAAAGTTTACAAACAGATGACTGATACAATGTGATAGTACAATAATATAAATATAAAAGTTTACAAACAGATCACTGATACAATGTGATAGTAAAATAACATAAATATAACAGTTTACAAACAGATGACTGATACAATGTGATACTAACTGAAAATCAATATATCTACAACTGATCAAATTTGTTAAATGTCGGTCCAACTAAAAACATACTATTTGTGCAAGAAAATATTGCAGATTTACTGGCTGAAAATCTTTATTATCTTGTCTATGTGTTGATGATGATGAGGGTTTTAAAGGTTTCACACGACTGGCTTGTCTATGTGTAAAAATTCATGTATTTTATTTATCTACATTTTAATCAATAGGTGACATATGTAAGGACATAACACCTCATTTCTCATAAGTGACAGAACATTTACAAAAGTATTAAATACCTGCTGGATTATATCTATCAGCCTGCATAGCAACCTCAGCATACTTATCAGCCTGGGCCATGTCATTTTCCTAACAACAACAAAGAAACAAATTACAATTGAACATTTTTGTTTTAAAATTTACATAAATAAAATATTAATTCCTATTTTATTTAATTTATTTATTATCCATAATCACAATTACAAATAATTTAATGCTACATATTTTCACTTTTTTTTCTGGAGTAAATAAACAAGTTATTAAAATTAAAATGACTTATAAATGGTTTCTATAACTTGAGTAGAGTAGCAATACATGTACTGTAATACAGGCCGACAGTAACGTTGTGTATATTGTTATATTACTATGGTGGTATTTAGATAGTGAAAGACAGTACCCACATGCATTATATATAATATAGTGATTTAGAGAGTCTGTGTCAAACATGCAGAGATGCATTTCAAAATTCCATCTATCACTTGGTACAGATATTTTTAACAATGTAAAATTTTCAATTCAGAAGAAAATGGTATCTGATCAAGTATACTGGAACATTGAGATATGAAAGGGAACTTAATTCAATATATCATAGTAACCTACTTTAAAATTAAATAAAAACAATCATATCTGAAGTATCTATAATATCTAGAAATTTTAATGATAAAATTAAATAAATATTTGGTCTGTAGACTAATTAAACATGATTAAACCAGTCTAAAGGTTTCTTGTTCTTGATTAAACATGATTAAACCAGTCTAAAGATTTCTTGTTCTTGATTAAACCAGTCTAAAGATTTCTTGTTCTTAATTAAACATGATTAAACCAGTCAGAGGATTTATTGTTCTTGATTAAACATGATTAAACCAGTCTAAAGATTTTTTGTTCTTGATTAAACATGATTAAACCAGTCTAAAAAAAAATTGTTCTTGATTAAACATGATTAAACCAGTCTAAAGATTTCTTGTTCTTGATTAAACATGATTAAACCAGTCTAAAGATTTCTTGTTCTTGATTAAACATGATTAAACCAGTCTAAAGATGTCTTGTTCTTGATCTTAAAAATGAATGTAATCAACTAAAAACATACAAGAAGTTTATTGTCTGTTTATTTGGCTTTTCCATGATTTGACTTTGAATGTATTTGATGAAGGTTATTTCAGACACAGGTCATGGGAACTAAGTTAGTTATGTACGTTTTTTCATTAACTCTGGGGAGTGTTCAACTAAAGACTACAATGAGTTGTAAAGTAAGAAGACTTTGAACTGTATAATAAAAAGTACCCACCAGAAACATAGGAGATGAGAACCATATTGTGGTAGATATAGAAAGACACACAATTCTATCAAATTTCAGTCAAATCCATTTAAAACAACCATAAAGAAACTGACACTAAAAAGTCAAATTCTGACTGAAAATGCTTTACACAACATATAATATGGATAAAAAAAAATATACGCTGAAGATTCTGAACTCGGCACACTACTCCAAAAATGTTACACCCCAATTTGTTTTTATTTTTTTTTTATTTCTTTTCTCATTCATACTTTGAAACATTTAATGCATATGTAAAATAATATTGATTAAAACAGTATTTATTTGTAAAAATTGATCAGAAATATGTTATCAGATAAATAAAACAATAAGAGTATCCACTAGAAATAAGAGTAGTTTTAATGTTATTGTTTGTATCAGTTACATCATAATGTGTTTGACATCACACTAACAGATAATTTTCAGTATTACTGCCAGTTCGTTGGTAATGTGAGATCCAAGGAAAAATGTTCAAATTACAGATAACAGAAGATATCCCCACCATTCAAATCAAAAATATTATTTCATACTATACAAAATGACAACCTGAAACTTGTGGATTTTAAAGACTTCAAGGTTTTATTGCACCTTATAACTCACAGACACTATATTGCATATTCAGCTTAAATGGCCTAACACAGAAAAAAAAATATATATATATTTACTGAGCTACATACAGAACAACAAAATTCACATAATAATTTGTATGTTTAATTAGAATGAGAAAATCAAATTAATCAATTATTTTTGAGTAACATAACTCATCTTTTTGAAGAAAAACAAATAAATATGCAAATTTGAAAATATTATTTTTCTCTTTCCTACCAATTCACAAGTTATGAATAAATAATCTTATTATATAGATAGGTGTGAATTATGGGGATTTATCCGTGAAATAAATTCCGGTATTTCACATGTGAAATATCAGTTTTTTCCCGCCGGAACTACTTTTGCAAAACTATAAGTGTGATGGTTACGTCCCTTGTTGTGCAACGGTGAATACACATACGATTGTAAGCTAAAACAATTCCGCGAAATGTTACTGATGACTTTGGCACATAACCAAGATGACGTCATTGACGTCATATGAAGACTTGCAGTTTGAAACGTAAAGATTAGACGCTATTTGGCTTCGTATACGCTTCAATTGTGATTTAATTTAACTAAAATAAGCTTTCAAGGTAAGCATTTTAATTATTTTTGTACATTGTTGTAATTATGAAAAATAGGTTTTCACATTTTCAAGATGGCAGATCCTTCCAACTGAACCCTGTAGTATAATTGCTCGTAGATTCACACGCGTGTAATCAAATATACAAATAAAAATATATATATATAAGAAATTTTGAAAGTCTATATAATAAACAGTATAACTAAATCATACATTTTGAATATCAAAATAAGACCACTCGTGACCGAATACGCATTAACGATTAAACTCGTGGACGGAACAAGTTCCGCCCACTCGTTTAATCCTTATGCGTACTTCGGTCACTCATGGTCTTATTTTGATATTCAAAATCTACGATTAGTTATACTCTATATCATTATGTAAAATAAGTCATTCTACAGATTATTATCATATTTATATACAGTATATAGTATCTACATATATTTACTGTTAGAGAAATAAATTTTTGCATTAGTAGATACTAATAATTATGTTGATTTTGCATTTAAAACGGTCTATATTTTTGCATTTAAGTCGACCCTAACATGTTGATTTTGCTTTTAGAAAGGTTTATATTTTGGCATTAGTAGACTTTGCTTTTAAAAAGGTCTACATATTTGCATTAGAAGACTTTGCTTTTAGAAAGGTCTATAATTTTGCATTAGAAGACTTTGCTTTTAAAAAGGTCTATATTTTTGCATTAGTAGACTGTTTTTAAAAAGGTCTTTATTTTTGCATTAGTAGATTTTGCTTTTAGAACGGTCTATATTTTTGCATTAGTAGACTTTGCTTTTAAAACAGTCTACATTTTTGCATTAGTAGACCCTAACATGTTGATTTTGCTTTTAGAAAGGTCTATATTTTTGCATGAGTAGACTTTACTTTTAGAAAGGTCTATATTTTTGCATTAGTAGACTTTACTTTTAGAAAGGTCTATATTTTTGTATTATTAGATTTTGCTTTTAAAAAGGTCTATATTTTTGCACTAGAAGACATTGCTTTTAGAAAGGTCTATATTTTTGCATTATTAGACTTTGCTTTTAGAAAAGTCTATATTTTTTGCATTAGTAGACTTTGCTTTTAGAAAGGTCTATATCTTTGCTTCAGTAGACCCTACCATGTTGATTTTGCTTTTAGAAAGGTCATTTATATCTGATGACAATCATATGATAAACATGGGGGGGGGGGGGNGGGGGGTTAAGTTATTTAACACCACTTTCAACAGTATTTCAGTTATTTCATGGCAGCATATGTTAAACAACTTAAACTGAAACAAAAATCTGTAGTGCAGCAAAATATGAAAAAAAATCCCTAGCTACTGAACTTAATGTCAAACTTAAAATGACATAATGCGTGTAGCAAAATATTAAATGCAAGCTATAACTTTATACATCGTACATATTTTGTTATGGAAGTAAAATGGAATGCAGATGATCATGCCTCAGAATTATATCCTTGAAATTTATTAAAATAAAATATTTACTGAATTCTTTAATAGTAAACATCAATAGTTTGCACACTATTAGTTTACTTTCATTGTTCTGGTAAAAATGAAAAGAGCTATTAAAAAATAGTAATTGTTACTAATAGTACCAGTCAACAAGGGAGAGAACTCAGAAGGCCTGTCAACAAGGGACATAACTCAGAACCAAGGACTTCTTATTTACTTGGCTATCCAATTTTTCAGACATTAAACATACCTGATGAAGGTTATTCAATAAAAGTGTTGTATACACTAACCTAGATTTCTACATTTTTATTTGTAACTTGTACCAATTGTGTTTCTTTTTTGCACATTTTTTTTTCTTTCTTGTACAAAACTTGCTAATTGCAGATATTAACAAATATTTCACTGAAATTGATGCCAGAATTGTGTCAATACCACACCTATGTCTTTAAATATATAACTATCATCCTAATTATTGTGCATCTTAACAAAAAATCTAAAAATCTACATCTAGTCTTTTTTTTCTCTTTTGAAACCACTAAAAAATATGAAAAAAAAATTAAAAGTAAACAAATATTGCATCTAATTTTTGTAGTTTGTGCATACATCAGTGATTTGGTGAAGATATTCAAACATGCAACACCCTACTTCAGAAAACTAGGTCAGCATAGGACTTTTTTTTAAATTGCTTTAAAAAAAATCAAAATAAGGTAAAAAAAAAAAGAAAGATAAGATTCTTTGTGAAATCCAAAATTTATGATAATCATGATAATGATTACAAATATATCACTAGACTTTTGAAAAAACTTTACATAACATTTAATTTAATCGAAGATGAATAAAGCCAACAACATTGCACGCCACCCCCCACCCCTCCATAAAATTTCAAGGAACTTGAATGTAAAAGTTTACGGAATATAAATATAGCATACATATTTTATAGTTATGAATGCCTCATTTTAATCTAAAACATGAAGAATTCTACTAATATGTCACTGGTATTTCCCCCCTTAATGATAAGATGACATGAAGCATTTTTCCTTCAAAGGAAATATGAAACACTATTGAACTGGCGTGTAATATCTAATGTATTCTTGCTATTACATTGTCTAATATTGACACAGGATCCAGTATCTCTAATATGTCACTATGTGGGAGATCCGAAGAAACCCTGTCGCATGTCACATGCGAATGACCCTATGTCATGACCTTTGTTGTCCAATGAAAATGGTGCTTGAGGAACTATAAAAGTGTTTCAAAGTAATTTAATACTATACTGCTTATACATATTGATGACATAGGGTCTTTTGCATGTCAGCCATAATGGGGTTTGTTCAGATATCCTATGTTGTGACATACCAGCATAGCCAGAACCTCAAACCCTTAATGGTCAGGTGGTGTGTAGCAGTACTCTCTTCAATGGTCAAGTGTGATGTTGAGCAGTATGTGCTCAATGGTCAGATGACATTTAATAATACCCCCTTCAATAGTCATAATATGCAGTGGAGGGTGATGTGTAACAGAACCCACAGCCCTCAATGATCAGGTGATGAGTAGCAGTAATCCCCCTAATGATCAGGTAATGTGTAGCACCCCCCTCCCTATCATGGTATTATGAAGCAGTATCTTCATGTATGGTCAATTAATATAAAGCAGGATATTGTATAGCATTTTCAGACAGCTAAAGGAATAAAAAGAACATAAGATATACAACAAATTAAGGTGTACAATACCTCTCCACGCTGTATAGAAAACAACATTATACTTTAACATACACATACAATGTCAATGATTCTCTGTCAATTAACAGCAAAACAACCCAAATAACTATTGATAGAAACAACTAGAGTTTAACTGTAATATACTGAGATATAATTAGATTTGGAAGTAGCCAAGATTTAAGGGGTTCATCAAATACACATTAATGACAGAACATTTGATCATGTACTGTTTTGGATGTGATAAATACTGAAAAGTGAAACAAATTATTACTTATATACAGTGAAACCTGTCTCACCTGAACCTCCTGGGGACCAGATATTGTGTTCAGAATAGATGGGTTTAACAGAATTTAGAAAGATTTCCTACAATGGGACTTTTAAGTTCAGTAATAACAGGATTCTGGTTTATTTAAGGTTCGACAGGTTTCACAGTAATAACATTTTCATGTAAAGGTCCTATGAGACTTTTTACAAGGTTCAAATATGTACAAATTATCAGAAAATTATCTTTGTCCATTCCATTGATTTACTAGAACTAGTGCAATTTTGCCAATCATAAGGGAAACATAAAATTTATTTGTATGAGTTTTAGAAACATATTTTCTAGTTTGATACACAACAAGTGCAAATTATTTTTATACTTAATGATAATGTACATTGTGTTTATCCTGCAATATCAAAAAGTAAAAAAAAACTGCCAAATTGTCTGAAAATAGCTGAAACAAGCGTTGTTCTAATAGTTTTTAATGGTATCATCTGTGATGTCAGCACGTATACTGTTACCGTTTCTCCGCTCTACATGAATCTGGTACCAGAAATGCTTTATTAGGTCAATGGCTAAATAACACTGAAGTTTATTTGACCCCCTTTATTAGTACTCAAAATCACACAATCACAGGACAAAATGTGTTATTACAATCTCTTGCTGACTATGTCATAACATTTTAATCATATATGCCTTGTATGATCAAAACAATATCAACATTGAACTTGAAAGGAAACAATTTGAAATTTATAAGACTTCATTTTCTAGGACAATAATGACTGTACAACTAAAGTATATATCTGTAATAATCATTCATTTTTAAGGTCATAAAAAAAATTCACACGCTGTTTCTTTTTTATCAAATAAATAAGTTAAATCACATAAACCTTCAACTCCATTGTCTTGGACTTTTAACTTAAGGAGCCACTATTTTATTCTACCAAGAGTTATGTCCCTTTTTTATAAGTTTTTGTGCGATTAAAAAGATAATGGTTAATCTAGATCCTAAAATACATTAAAAGTTAAATTTCCTGTGCTACTATGTGCAAATCTTTCAATAATTAATTCACATTGGGAATTTTTAAGCATTGACTAGTAAAAAATGTCAATCATTTGACTTAAGGAATAAAAGTATTGTATTTGAAGAGTTGCTGGCAACAATTAGGGATTTAACGGTGGCAAATATAGTTTTACCAGCGACGATAAACAAGAGTGTAGCTTTGTTTTAATGAAGTGTTGAAAAATATTGGAATATATTGAAAAATAAATAATGTCCTTATACATCCTTAAATCATTTATGTTCTGTGTTAGTTATAATGGTAATATTTATATGAAGGTTGTGGTTCATATTTATTTATAAAGTCAGCTGTAATGTGTGATAAAAAGTGATCTGACAAACCAAGTATAAATATCAGGCTACTTCCATGCAAAGTGAAACACATACAATCACTTTGACACATTTAGTATAAGTACAATACTTACCAGGAAATACAGGAAGGACAGATTAGTAGCTGCAGTGCTGGCCACTTTAGAATCCTTCTTCTCAAAGGACTTCAATGTTTCTATAGCCTGTTTAAAACAAGGTATCTTTTAAATAGTCAGTATTGTTTAGTGAAATACTGGTATCTGTTGCACATAGCACTCGTTTAATTACTCAGATAATTATTTGATTGGCTGAAGTAAAAGACATATCATTGATTTGTTTTGAGTGAATAGATTTCTCAGAGTAATCTCATACTGAAGGTGAAGGCTAAGCCTGAGAAGTGAGATGTGATGCAGGGCTCGAAATTAACGCTAGTAAGCAGGCAAATTGCTAGTTGAAATTTCAATTTGCCTTAATTTTGCTAGTGAATAATGCTAGAACTAGCAGAATTTTGCTAGTTGTAAAAAAATTATGTGTTCAGAATCGTATCTGAACAATGACAAACGTGTAAATTTGTTTTCTGCGTAAGATCGGTAAAGATCGCATTGACTTCATTAAAAAGGACGGTATAGTTACGTATTTGTCCGAGAAATACGAATATTTACGTCTCTGTCCGAGAAATACGAACAACCATACTGGTTCCCGGTTTTTAAAATAACATCTGGTTGTAATTTTCACAGTTCAAGTTACCAGTCGAAATGTCAAAAAGAAGAAAAGTTTCTGATCACGATCGCGACGTTACAAAAATTACGAAATTCTTTCGCCAAGTTTCAGGTAGATTTATAATTGTGATTAGTGTTTACAGTGATTAAGAGGAAATAATCGTGAAAATCGTTGTGTGACAGCTGTTACACTATCGTATGAACGCAGCCAATGCGAGTCTGCTTGCAAGAATGGCAAGATTACGATTGTCGTTTATCCAACTTTGGCCTAGCTAGAGTAAATCAATTATCATGTTTTTAACAGAAGTGATCTTCTAATTTTATTCAAATAATTATTATTGCTCTGTTTCCAGCTTGAATACCTCTAACTCATCTCTTTTATACAATTATCACACGAAAAAAAGCAACAACAACAATATTAACAGACAGGCATATTTCCTTTACTGGCTTTCCAATAATTATTCGGTCACATTACATAATGAAAGATAAAACAGACAAGCCAGTCATTAGTTATTATCTTGGTAATAATTATATAATTATTTGAGATGAAAAAAGTTCAGTACAATAATACATGCACAGTTATGCAGCATACCCACAGCTTTTTTTCATTTGAGGGTACATGTATCCCAACTCCACCAATTTGGGGGTACATGTAATTTTTTGAGGGTACAGTGTGTGGCTCTTTATATTACTGTCCAATAAAACATTGTTTAAAACACTGTATGTTTTCATATGATATGGCCATTTACCCAGGAAATATTAATGCTTGTTTGTTTATATCAGGTACATGTTTCTTTTAAGAAATAAATCATGGAAACCAGAATGTCCGGGAGCGACTTACAAATGTACTTAATGGTCAAGGACGCTTTTCACAATGCGATATAGTCGGAGACAGTGAATTGCTTAATTTAATAAAACCTTACAGTCTTATTGTTACATATTTCAATGAAAATAACATACATATTTTTGTTAAATTTGGTTGCTAGTCATGTCAGTCTGTTTGCTAGTAGATTTTTATTTAACTAGCAAAGTTTTGCTTGTGGTGAAAAAAGTTAATTTCTAGCCCTGTGATGAGAAGTGGATTTCAAGTCAAACATATCAACAATAGTATGTTTATAGAGGATTTGGTGGGATGACACAGTATACCATCACATTACAAAAAAAAACATGATATTATGTTCATATCATGATAGTTGCTTGATTATCGCTTGTAAAGATCAAAGGGGAAAAGTACAAATTATCGATAAATATAGAATAATATCAGTTATGAACGTCGAGACAGACATTATCTCTCAGGAGAAAATGTTAATTTTACGAAATAACAGAATTCTGTCTTCAAAATAATAAAACTTTCAGTCTGAACTTCTTCCATGTAATAGATTCCAAACCAATCTAAGCCTCAAATCTGATCAATGATTGTTTGTCAAAACCATGCCTGGTCTCCTTTGTTAATAAGAAACCATTTAAGCATACATGTTAACCAGAGTTGCCATGTTGAAAATAGGATGACTAACTATAGTAGCAATCATTACTAGGTAAATCTACACATAAAACTGATGTCAAAATTCCATCCCTGGGCACAGTGCATGTTTTAATAGAATAGCCATAAGCAGAACAAATTCTTGAATTCTATTTTTGACTTTAAACTTTACCTGATTAAAGTCTTTCTGTTTCAGGTACATTATAGCCTTGTCTATTTCTAAATCATGTGCCAGATCTAGGTACTGAGAATTCTTTACCTGGTCAACACACCTGTAAACATAATATATGATTTATATCTAGGTACTGAGAATTTTTTACCTGGTCAACACACCTGTAAACGTAATATATGATCTATATTATGTGCTACAATTGACCATTTTTTTCAATATAGATCTACATACCATTTATAATACCATGCTGACCAGAATTTTTAATATTTTGTATATGCCATCTGTCTGTAACATTAAAATAATTATTGTAATTGAAATGAATCTGCCATTAATTTTACATTAACATAAAATATGAGTAGACTATATATATATATATCTATAAATAGTGTATAACTCTAATGGTTGAGTGAGTGAGTGATTGTTGTTTAATGACAACTCAGCAATTTTTCAGCTATATCATAGCGAGAACAAGTTATTTTTAATGAGATGATGATGAGGTCTGCTTTGTACTAGACCAATGCGCTTAGTTGGATTTTTACAGTGCTAGCTCACTGAAACAACAGTCCACAGATAGACATGTCACTCCACTAGAACACATTATTCTGATTCCGAGCCAACCCGTCTTTGCTCTTTCTCCTTAATGCTGCCTGCTTAGCAGAGAAGCAACAAATACCAATTTTATAGTGTTTGATTTGACCAGATCTGGGCTCGAAGCCACAATCTACCGCACTCGAGGCGAGCACCCTACCATTACACCACAGATTCAGTTCTCTAATGGTTGAATGATGTGTATTAAGAGTATCATCTATATAGGCAGACCATGTTTATCTAAATGATTCAAAGAAGGATTTTTTAACACACTTGAACAGCAATAAAAGCTCTTTTCCTTTACTGTAATATGTGTCTATATGTGTAATGCTAGATATTCTCTCATGTTCATTTACATCCACATCCTTTTTTAATAATTACCAGTAAATAAGATGTCACATAATGGATGAACTTTTAATGATAGGTGAAAAGTATCACTTTTAATATTATTTCAGCATTATCACAGCTGTCATTTTTTACTGGTTGAAGAAATCAGTGTGCACAGAAATATAACCTTCTGTAAGCAACTGACAAATTTTATCATATAAAGTTGTATTAAGTACACCTTGCCACGTTCAGGATTTACTCCCATAAAGGGAGATAATATTAATTTTGATTACTGTAATGTTAAACGTTACCAGTCGTATCCTGAAGCAAATGTTGGTTCAATAGCAGGCGATATTATCTTAGCTGCTGTCTTTATACAATTCTCAGCTTCATATTTCCTGAAAAACAACGAAGTCAATTTAATCTCCATCTTCAACAGGCATAGCTAATAAATGATATTTTTAAGATATGTAAAAAAAAAGAGTTCTTTGGAGGCAGCAACATCTACTGCCTATTCAAACTAATTGTCAACTCAATATTAATATAATACAAAAGATAAACACTATATTTAGATTTGTTTAAAATGTGTACATACACAATGTATGTGATTTCTGTGTTTAGAAGTTTGATATCAGACAGAGGAATGTATCCTGTTGTTCTGGTTAGCTATAATGTTAACCATTACTGTTTACACTTTTGAATTTTAAACAATTGATAAGTAAAATACCTTATCTTTAGTATTTCAAAACACTTTAAGTTTACATGAAATTTTATACCATCAACTGTTTTCTTAATAACAAATGTAGCATGCTATGGTATATTAATTTTGATAATATATACCTTCCTCTTTCATCCTGCCTAAGGGAATCATTTTTAATAACTTCTACAACCAAATTATACTGTTTATCATCCTGAAAAGAGAAATTACAATTAAAAAAATTGATTATTAACATTTTCATCTAAAGGGCGATAGTCTGATATTTATCTGATACTCATCTAAAGGGCTATAGTCTGAAATTTATCTGATACTCATCTAAAGGGCTATAGTCTGAAATTTATCTGATACTCATCTAAAGGGCTATTTAACAAATAGTTCATGGTACTGAGGGCCATATGGCAGTTTATGGACTGGTATGTCACCTACAAAATATTATATGGACCAAAGCGAAGCTGAGGTCCATATAGTATTTTGTGGGTGACAGACCGGTCCATAAACTGCCATTTGGCCCAAGTGTCATGAACTATTTGTTATATTGTACTCAATACATGCAAATCTGTCAGACGACATGTTTTTATTATTGTATATCTAAGACAAAAAACAAGTTCGGACAAAATCCAGAAGAAAACCTTACATTGATCGGGCCCGCTCCATATACTAAAATATTGACCGGTCCATATACGAAAATGATGGACCGCCTGCGCTAACAAAAACAAATAGGGAAAATAAAAATGTAAAGTATAATATACTGTTATATGGACCTGCTGGCTAACAAAGACAAATAGGGAAAATATAAACGTAAAGTATAATATAGTCAGATATTTAACTGATACTCATCTAAAGGGCTATGGTCTGATATTTAACTGATACTCATCTAAAGGGCTATGGTCTGATATTTAACTGATACTCATCTAAAGGGCTATGGTCTGATATTTAACTGATACTCATCTAAAGGGCTATGGTCTGATATTTAACTGATACTCATCTAAAGGGCTATGGTCTGATATTTAACTGATACTCATCTAAAGGGGTATGGTCTGATATTTAACTGATACTCATCTAAAGGGCTATGGTCTGATATTTAACTGATACTCATCTAAAGGGCTATGATCTGATATTTAACTGACACTCATCTAAAGGGCTATGGTCTGATATTTAACTGATACTCATCTAAAGGGCTATGGTCTGATATTTAACTGATACTCATCTAAAGGGCTATGGTCCCATGTTTATCTGATACTCACCTTAACACCCAAAGCTAATATCAGAATACTATAAGATATTCTGAATCTGTCTGTGTATATTTTTGTTTTTGCTACAATAAGTTTGGTTTGGTTTTGTTTGTGGTTTTCTCCGGGTACTCCGGTTTTCTTCACTAATAAAACTGACAGCCATGATATAACTGAAATTTTGTTGAAAGTAGAGTTAAACACCATAAACCTATCCCTATACTTGTATAATATACTTACACTGTGAGTCAAGTATTTGTCTTCATCATCAACCTTAAGATCAACAGTTAGTAACTTCTGGAATGCTCTCTTCATCTTCTCACGATCACCCAGAGCAAAGTAACAGAGAATCAAGTTAAAACCTGTCTTAAAGCTGGGTGCTTCTGACATGATGTGTTCAAATGAAGTAATAGCATCATTGTATTGTCCCATCTTCACAAAAACTATACCAATATTTTGCATGATCTTTGTCCTAAAGTAAAACATAAAGACTTCTTTGTAAATTAAATCAATGTTGTCCTGAATATTTCTCTTTATAGAAGAGTGGGGAAACTGTTGCCATAATTAAACAAAAAAAAACTAGCATTCAATCTATTTTTGTTTCAAAAGTTAATTTCCACAATTTAAATAAAGAAAAACATTTTCTTTTCTCTTATATAAAACATAGTCTTAAGGCATATACAATACTGCTATACGTGTATGACATACACAATACTGCTATAGGTGTATGACATACACAATACTGCTATA
>MJUT01022824.1:565534-589809 GCA_002080005.1 Gigantidas platifrons
GTGTATGACATACACAATACTGCTATAGGTGTATGACATACACAATACTGCTATAGGTGTATGACATACACAATACTGCTATACGTGTATGACATACACAATACTTCTATAATGTATGACATACACAATACTGCTATAGGTGTATGACATACACAATACTGCTATACGTGTATGACATACACAATACTGCAATACGTGTATGACATACACAATACTGCTATAAGTGTAGAATTACACAATACTGCTATACGTGTATGACATACACAATACTGCTATAGGTGTATGACATACACAATACTGCTATACGTGTATGACATACACAATACTGCTATAGGTGTATGACATACACAATACTGCTATATGTGTAGAATTACACAATACTGCTATACATGTATGACATACACATTACTACAGGAGCGGATCCAGGATTTCAAGTTAGGGGAGGGGGATGAGCTTAAAAAAATCGTGCTGAGCGGAGGGAGACACGAAAATGTTTGGGGTATTTCGTGTGAAAAATCACGATTTTACGTAAAAAAATCATATTTTTTCCAATTTTAGGGGGGGCGCCGGGTTTATCAGATAGTAGTAGATATACAGGTATAACAATTCTACAAACAACCTAATGGATATACTTTGATAGCGTCAACTCTTCTTGAACAAAAATAATTGAAGTTTTTGAAATCTCTGAACTCTGGTCAGTTCAGTAACACAGAAATGTTTTTAATTTAGACTAAATTTACTTACTTTCTGAATCTCCATATACTTTATACATATTTAACAGCTCAGTAATTAATACAAATAATGATGTGTAATATGTTTGAGTGATTGTTGTTTAATGCCAACTCAGCAATTTTTCAGCTATATCATGGCGAGAACAAGTATTTTCAATGTAATGATGATGAGGTTCGCTTTGACCAACACACTTACTTGGATTTTTATAGTGCTAATTCACTGAAAAACAACAGTCCGATGATAGACATGTCGCCTCACTCTGACACATTATCCTGATTCCAAGCCAACCAGTCTTTGCTCTTTCTCCTTAATGCCACATGCTTAGGGGAGAAGCAACAAATACCAATTTTATAGTCGTTGGTTTTACCCGATCAGGGCTCATACCCACGATCAACTATACACTCGAGGTGAGTACGCTAACTATTACACCACCGATGCGGTTGTAAAATGTTGGATTGTATACAGAAATCATACCTATTTAAAACTAATGGAACAAACTACTGTTAATACAAGTGACTTACCTCATTTCTTTGTGGGCATTAGGAACTTGATCTAAAGCCATTCTATAAAACTTGATGGCTTTAGGGAAGTTTCTCTGTTTAAAGTATATATTTCCCATGTTGACCTTCAGACGTCCTACAATATTATATTATACTGTTAAATATACCAAAATGTTTGCTTTGTCATTATGAATAAAATCAGAGTTTTTAACAATGCTTCTCTTATAATACAAGAAACTTAATAAAACTTGTGTTTAATGTCACTACAGTTATTTTGTGGATGTTCCTTAACAAACTGGAGAAAATGTCCATGTTTAGTCATTCATATCTTTTCTAGAAAAGTCTTCTGAATTGTTTTTTCTCACTTTTGAGACAGACCCATTCCTATTTTTAGCGATGTGAGATTGTCTTATCTTGCACTAGTGCAAGACAAAAAAATCACGTGCGTTTTACCGGCAAATGCATGCTGTACAGTTTATGTCAACTGCCCCCCAGTTCTCCATGCTTCACCAATAAAACCACGATTCTATTACATAAGTATTTTTAAATTAATGTATGTATACTATTCTGCTAGCTAACAATTTAACTATCGTGCACCTTTCGTGTTTCACGGTGTATGACTCTCTTCCAGTCGTTTGTTTACTTTGAGTAAATAATAGAGTGCTCTCCCTTGTTAGTAACTAACGCTACCTCCCTTTGACCAAATTCAAATATTTTTTTCACAGCCACAGGATCGCTGTTGTAGTGTTGAGTTACATTTATCATATATTTATTAAATACATTGTATTTTATTATGAAATACATTAAAAATATTGCCAAGACACGGATGCATATGAATAAATTGAATATTTACTTCAGCAATGGAAGCAAAATTTGCGGGAAAACGCTCGATCGGGAATGTAAACAAAACAATTAGGTAACAGCTGATAAAAGTGAGAAATAAAATCAAACACTGGCAAAAAGTGCAAGACAGGGAAATCTCTGACACCCTCGGGTGTCGGAGATTTCCCTGTCTTGCACTTTTGCTGGTGTTAGATTCTATATATCTCTTTATTAGCTTTAATTTAATTTATTTCATGAGGATTACATACAGCCAGAGGCTTTAGTTTATAAAGATAAAATTGTGTACTTAATAAAATGTACTCAAGAGTTGGGTGTATCTTATAATTATATTCAGAGGTTGGTAACTCATACCAGATGTATTCAAAGCTGGATTCAAATTAACAGCTGTAGACATTTAACCTCATGCTCACTATCTGAACAATAGTTTGAGACTAAACAGACAATTATCATAGAATGATAAACTCTTACTTACCAGCATTAGAGAACATCTTGTTCTTACTTACCAGCATTGGAGAACATATTGTTCTTACTTACCAGCATTGTAGAACATATTGTTCTTACTTACCAGCATTGGAGAACATCTTGTTCTTGCTTACCAGCATTGGAGAACATCTTGTTCTTATTTACCAGCATTAGAGAACATCTTGTTCTTACTTACCAGCATTAGAGAACATCTTGTTCTTACTTACCAGCATTAGAGAACATCTTGTTCTTTACTATAACATTGTATGTGTTGAGAGCTTCATTATACATCTCATTAGCAGCATACTGGTTAGCCAAGTTAAATAAAACCTATAAAAAAACAAGGGAAATTTCAACAGCATACTGGTTAGCCAAGTTAAATAAAACCTATAAAAACAAGGGAAATTTCAACAGCATACCGGTTAGCAAAGTTAAATAAAACCTATAAAAAACAAAGGAAATTTCAACAGCTTACTGGTTAGCCAAGTTAAATAAAACCTTTAAAAAACAAGGGAAATTTCAACAGCATACTGGTTAGTCAAGTTAAATAAAACCTATAAAAAACAAGGCAAATTTTTATTTTGATTGGAAGCATAGAGCACAAATCATAAAACATCATTTTATATGTCGTCAACAGTATACTGCTTAGCCAAGTTAAATAAAATCTATTAAAAACAGGGGGAAATTTTGATTGGAAAAATACAATGTAACAAATTACAAAACATCATTTTATATGTCGTCAATAGTATCTACTGGTTTTTCAAATTAAATAAAACAAGACAAAATTACAAATATATATATATCATCAAGAAAAGAAGATTTGTAAACTTACAGAATATGTAAGATCCAGGTTGATCTGGTCCCCCATTGACTGTTGTTCTCTCTGTCTAACTAACACTCTTTCCTTTCTACCAGCTTCTTTGGCTTTCTCTAATGCCTAAAAATTAAAATATCAATAAATATGTAATAGTCAAATAATTATGGAGAAACAAATATTTCCATAGAACAGTTTTTAATTTTTTTTTTATAAGATTAATAAATTTCAATGAAACAAAAAAAAAACTGTTGTTGCAACACAAATACAAATGTGTGTGTTATCTCCCTTTCATATAAGGTTATGACCTTTGATTTAGTATTGTTAAGAGACTTTATTGTCACAATTATAACTGTAATTTGTACAATAGGCTTGAATAGGAAGCCATGTTGTGTCATCAGGTTAATCTAGTTAATAGCTGTTCATAGTAAAAATAATAATGTAAGAATGTATCCCTAGGACACAGATGACCTCACTTCCAGCTGTAGTAAACAAATATTTATCTTTTGATAAATCAAGGTGCATAATTCATAAATGGAAAAAGAGATAAAGTCAGAAATCAAACTTTGCCTTTCCTGTATGAGTCCGCACCTTGTACATAAATTTAACATGATTTGCATAAGGTATACATGTTATTGAGCAGAAACCAGATGTGTGACGAATGTACAGATATCATAAATCTTAATTAACATATAAATTTTACTTATTATACTTCTTTTTATTGCTTGTTTATATTTTTGTTACAAACATTTATTTATTTTCATTTAACCTCACATGATCAGTATTTTATCAATATATATTCATAACGAGAACCATCATCACATGGGAAAAAGTTGCTATCTGTTTGATGTAAAACAACAAGACAATTGCTGAAGATGGTTTCAAGAAATTATCATCTAGCTAGACTCATAAAAAGTATACATACACCAGAGGTAATGACTGGTTTTTGGTTCCAACAACATAGCAGTTACAATGTATTTTAATATAAGATTTATAATTTTACCAGACTTAGATCCCCTGTACTGTTGGCAAAACAGCTTTCTTCTATAAGTTCATTAACTTTTTTTTCCAGCTGTTTTATTTTCTCTTCAGGGCTGTCAAAACAAATAAATTATGTTTACTGTTTTATTTCCATTGATAAGATATTTTGTTGACCCAATTTAAGAATGTATCAATACAATGTAATTAAAATTAGGTATTTTTTTTGGTGAAACATTAACATCTAACAATATCCATATTGGGGTGGTGTCATGTAACCTTTCACTCATCTTTGACCTTTCAGTCACGTGCAAGACAGTTATATATAATGACCAATCAGAAAACAGCTCTTGGAGTTTACTCGGTTTTCATACCTGAAGATTTAGTAGGCTCATTGACATTGCTGATTGGTCAGATTAAAAATATGATCTCTGAAGTGACCCCTACAGAGGGAAGAAAAAGACCAACATTTCAGAGACTATCCCTTTAAATTTGACCTTTCTTACATAATGATAGAGAATAAGTAACAATTTACTAACATGTTTTCTACCTTTAGTTCAAGAGGAGAGGGAACAAGTTAATTCAGAATAATAAGATAAAACACCCAACTTATACCATACAAACAGAATTTACTAACAAATATTCTGGCTTTAGTTCAAGAGGAGAGGGAGTAAAATCATTCTGATTTATACGATTAAATCCCCAACTTATACCATACAAACTGATTAATATACAATTTACTTACGTGTCTTCTGGCTTTGGTTCAAGAGGAGGAGCAGGTCCAGCTTGATTTAAAGGATCAAATCCTCCACCTAAGATACAAAGACAAATTTAAACAAGGTGTTGCACGCTATGTCGTGCTAAGAATACCCCCACTCGTTCATTTGTAAGTCGCACGGTAAACAGGAAGTAGATGTGCGGTAAACCTGGAAAGGGGAGACATGGTACAAGTCACCATGCCAAAGCCATATATCAAATATAAAATCATTTCTTCCAGTAGAAGCTGAGATATCTGTTACGAAAGTGTGAACGGATGGACGGACTAACGTACGGACGGACAAGGTGATTGCAATATAGCCCCCTCTCTACGAGTGGGGGTATAACAACAAAAAAAGCTTTCTTTAAAAATACACAACACATTTTCCAAGAAAATATATAGCTAACAGAACATCAAAAACCACAGATCATAAATATATCACATGTCTTCTTGATATAACAAACCAGAGGCTCAATTGGTTTGAAAATATCTCTAAAGATGCTTTATATTTGAAAACTATATTTGCCTGGTCATGATGAAATAAGAAATCTTCGTAGAAGACCTGACAAATGTTGTTTGTACAAAGTTACAAAACAGTTGTGCTTGCAGTGTCAGAAGTTGAAAATTGAAAAGATTTAGACATAAAAAAAATGCCCGTGACAGACATGTGTCTTACGAAATTAAAGTGATAAAGTTTGAGTTTGACAATGTTCAGTGGCGGGGGTCGGCGGTTGTCTCTTGGTACTCTGATTTTCTTCATTAATAAAACTTACTGCCAAAATATAACTGAAGGATTGCTTAAAGTGGTGTTAAAACATCTGTAAGTATAACACTGACATAATGTTTGTATATTATCAACTCTCTATAGTATTATACAAACCTCTACCCCCAGCTGAAGTATACCCTGCAGCTCTAACAGCTGTCATAGGTCTAGCCATCTCTCCCCCAGCTTGCCCAGTAGTTAGACGCCCCATAGAAGAAGGCATTGCACCTCTACCTCTAGCAGCTGTTCCAGGAATTTTAGCTGTCTGTAAATAAATCATCATCAAAATTTGATTAATTTCAATTCCTTTAATTGCTATTCAAAATACTTTAAAAACACATTAATGAGAATGGGAAACAGAAAACTGTTCATACATGTTCTTTGAACTTCCCTTTGAACTTGAAAAACAAATGATCATACTTTTTCCTACAATCCTTTAAGGAATAGACAATATACAGTTGTAGACAATAAAAGTGTGATTATGCTGTATCATAAACATTAGAATTTGAATTTGCATAGTACAAATCCAACAAACAACTTCTTAAGACAATTGTTAAGACAAGAGTAACATGACAGGTCCCACATGTGGAGCAGGAACTACTTACCCTTCTAGAGTATCTGAGTTCACCCCAGGTTTTTAGTGGGGTTCATGTTGCTCGGTCTTTAGTTTTCTCTGTAATGTTTTATAGATCGTTGTTTGTCCTTTTGGCGATTGTGTTGTCTGTCTTTCTTCGATTTACAGTTTCTGATTACACCTTTGGTATTGTCAAACTTTTCTTATAAAATACTATTCTATTTTAAATGCATAAATCTGATCATGATAAAAATTCTTACCGGAGGTGGACGTCTTCCATGACTTGTCCTCATCACAGCTTTCTGAAAATTCTCATCATGTTGTAAATCCTGTAAATAACAAGAAAACCTACAATTTAAGGAGGTTCATACAAGCCTACAATTTAAGAAGGTTCATACAAACCTACAATTTAAGGAGGTTCATACAAACCTACAATTTAAGGAGGTTCATACAAACCTACAATTTAAGGAGGTTCATACTAACCTATAATTTAAGGAGGTTCATACAAACCTACAACATAAGGAGGCTCATACAAACCTACAATTGAAGGAGGTTGATACACACCTGCAATATAAGGAGGTTCATACAAGCCTACAATTTAAGAAGGTTCATACAAACCTACAATTTAAGGAGGTTCATACAAACCTACAATTTAAGGAGGTTCATACTAACCTATAATTTAAGGAGGTTCATACAGACCTACAACATAAGGAGGCTCATACAAACCTACAATTGAAGGAGGTTGATACACACCTGCAATATAAGGAGGTTCATACGAATCTACAATTTAAGGAGGTTCATACAAACCTACAACATAAGGAGGCTCATACAAACCTACAATTTAAGGAGGTTCATACAAACCTACAATTTAAGGAGGTTCATACTAACCTATAATTTAAGGAGGTTCATACAAACCTACAACATAAGCAGGCTCATACAAACCTACAATTGAAGGAGGTTCATACACACCTACAATATAAGGAGGTTCATACGAATCTACAATTTAAGGAGGTTCATACAAACCTACAACATAAGGAGGCTCATACAAACCTACAATTTAAGGAGGTTCATACACACCTACAATATAAGGAGGTTCATACAAATCTACAATTTAAGGAGGTTTATACAAACCTACAATTTAAGGAGGTTCATACAAACCTACAATTTAAGGAGGTTCATACAAACCTACAAATTAAGGAGGTTCACACAAACCTACAATTTAAGGAAGTTCATACAAACCTACAACAGTACAACTTAAGGAGGTTCATACAAACCTACAATTTAAGGAAGTTTATATGAATCTACAATTTAAGGAGGTTAATACAAACCTAAAATTTAAGGAGGTTCATACAAACCTACAATTTAAGAAGATTCCTCCACTTTTTCCTCCTTTTATTATATACTAGTAGATTCCGTCTTTATTTGCCACACTATGAAAATGTGTTACATGAAAATTTATCAAGTCAACTTGCAAAAAAGTTTTTTTTAGAGAACAATATGATAGAAGACCAATAAGCTTTATTTATATTAATGTACAAAAGTACACCTGCAAAACTGTAAAATACAAACTAGTCTATTGTACTCCATTGTGTTAGTGGGTTTACTTATTATTAGATTTAGTACCTACATCAGTATCTAAGGTAGCATTGTAATCATTAAACCCTGAGTACATCTCATCTTCATCTTCTCCAGCTAAATTTGTATGTTCCATCATGTTCATGCGATTCATCTGCAACAAAATTCACACAAATTAAAATTACACAGTACATACTGTACCTCAGTAGCCCTTTTCACAAAATTTTGTAAGCTTAGTCTGAAGTTTTTCACTTACGATCATAGTATGACAATTCTTAAGTGATTTTCACAAACAGTCTTTGAAATTAGACTTTAGTATTTCCTGGCCCGAAAATTGCAAAATTAGAATATTAATATAGATTCTATTGAAAAAACTTGGCAAAAGCCAGTGGTGAGTGGTCCAAATCAATTTTCACTAGCCGTGGGCCACCGGACCACTGCTAAAGTCGATGACTGCACAAAGGTTGTTGCATGACAAATTTTAATCGTATGATAAAAATTACGTACGAAAAAAATTCTTCCTTAGCAAACTAGTTTCATTTTCATTGCACATGCGTATTTAACAATGCATTTGTATTGCTTTCAATATTAGCATCTGAATAATGATTTCTCAGAAAACTTTTAACAGAAAAGCAAAGTAGTCCTTCTATTACAGAAAGTCTCAAAGAATATACACACAGTAAGGAAAGTTTTAAATTGGACTAACGAAGGACGTAAAATATTTCCAGAGATGCGAAATTCTAAATATTTCTGATGCTTTTACAAATTGGGTGATTTAAAAAAAAAGAAGACAAAGTGTGATGAAGAAGGTGAAATTTCAAATTGAACAAATTGACATAATTTTGGTCCTAAAATAAGTGTCAATATGATATATTTTTCATATTCAGCTGGTCAGCACAATTAATAAAGATAAAAATCAATCAAAGATTATAAAAATTTTAAATGGGAAAAAACACATGCAATTACGACCATTTTTTTAATTTAAGACGCTTGGTTATTATAAAGACCTCGGTGACTGGTTTCTATGAAGAAATGGTATCAGTTTATTGACTTTGACAGTGACACATTCTGCAGTTACTGTAAAGAGTAAAAAAATGTGCCCACGGATGTACACTAGACCAGTCAGACTATCGGCAGTACATGTTTACTAGTCCGAGGTAATATTTACTAGACAGGAGCTTCGCGCTACCACTTAACGTAGCAGATTATAAATGTCAAAATAAACATTTCCTTCATTATACGCATGATACATATATTTAATCCTGCTACGTTTGTGTGCCTGTCCCAAGCTAAGCCAGGACCTTGGTTTAAGCATCAATATGTTTAATTATCTGAGATAAGAAGTGATTGTTGGTTTTGTAGATATTGGGGATTATTAACCATCACTGTTTAAAAATCTTTTCATACTGTATGATAGTATCAGAAGGAGATCAGAAGATGATAGTATTAGAGTTATCCAAAATTTTGTACGTTCAGTAAAATTTAATTTAAAGCTTCAGTAAGATTTTTCCAGTACAAATACAAGTAACAAATGTAGTGTGAATAAAATAGAATAAAAAGACTATAAAAATTTGAATACTTTTCCTTGGACTAATAACAAGATTAAACAGGAGATATAGTGCACAAAACAACTTCAGGAAGTAAATCTGAAATAAATTTGATCTCCCATTTTTTAAACATGTTGAACGCGTTCCTTTCAGTGTACATACTACATTACCTAGAAATTGTATCTTGGACTAAGCGAAAGTCTTATGATGCTATGTGTGGCCTATCTATCGCTTGCTTCTCAGGTCGCACTTGCTCTTGACTGACTTACAGTAGCGAAGTTCATTCCATTAAAAAAAAATGGCAGGTATCGGTGCCATCTGTTGTAGACACCATCCGAATCGATTAATTTTTAAATGTGTTAACATTATAAGATTCGTGAAATGAATGCAAAAACATAGGGTTAATATATTATCCTTTTTAAAAACAAGTGAAAGTATTTAAATAACCCAAATTAACGTGTTGAAAATTCTCCAGATAATTCTCAGTCAACCGGTAAAATCCGGAAAATTACGGAACCGGACTTGTGCTTCTCAATACTCGTCCCCCTAAAAAAGGAAAAAATCAACCTCCACATAGAAGATTTATGTTTGCACATAAGTGATACTTATTCTTGGATAAATGGCGAATGTTTTGATACCATGAACATGTAGGTGCAATTATTGATAAAACGAACAAGTTCGTCGGCGAGAAGGCCAGATTAAGAGCAGACTCAAATGAAATAGCGAATAGACGCATTAAATAGCATACGATTTTTAAGAAATATGGATTATTTTGATCACAAACGTGCCTTTGGTTAGGTGATGAAGTTCAGCGCAACGTAGCGCACGATGCTAGAAAATTGGAGGTGTAGGATTGTCCTAAGAATTTGACGTGGAGTTATCCCCCTTTTAGAAATTTCATTCACTTCCGGTTTGTGGTTTATTCATAAAAACCATAAAATTTGCAGATAATATCATTCATGTACCATAAAAAATAAGTAAAAAGTGATTGAATGATATCTAACTATTCACCTTGCATAAAAATTAGCAAAGTTCACACTCATAATCAGTGAAACTTTGCAAAATTGTAAAAAGGGGGGTGCAGATTGTTTAGAATGAATAAAATTATTGAAATAACAACGCAGAGTTGTAAATCTTGCAAAAAGATACACTGACATTATATTGACTTCTTATTGTCCAAATTAGCAAAGTTGATGGAGTATTGGATTGAAAGATATTTAGATACCGATACTTTATTATCTTGATATCCATGTTCACAAATCTGTTATGTCGTATCGTATGGTTACGGTATAAAAACTATTTGTATGGTCTGGGACATATTTAAATTTATGATTAAGACACAATTTAAGTACCAGTCCTTTCTAAGAACCATGCAGAGGGTGATTCATACACTGGAAAATCCCACAACTTTCTCGATGAACTTGTTTTAGTTTCATTTATAAAATTCTTCTGAGAAATAAATTGCAAAATTCCCTGTAAAAGTACCAAATAAAAGCCTTAAAAAGGACACAACTCTTACCAGGGAGAAACATTCGATTGAAATGTTAAAAATATCTTCAAATGATAATAAAGGAACATTGATGTGACAGTCATCCTCTTAGGAAAATTTTGATATTTCGATACTAAATTTGTATTTTTATTGAATGTTTTTTCATTTATAACTTGTCATAAGATGATAATATAGAAAATTTAGCACCAATGGTTTGCTCTTTCAAAAACCTTTCTAATGGTATATAACATGATATATATAATGATATATTAAACGAGAAAAATTATATTTTAGATTTTTGGATAAAATGCCCATTATTTGACAACGAAAGCTACAAAATTCAAAATTCCTAAACGTCCATAACTTTCTTTTTATCACATATGCTATCATAATGATATATGGCTCATTTTGTTCGTCTTTTCAAGAGCTTTAAAATGATATATAGCATGATATAGCTGCTAAATTTACACAGAATGGTTGGACATCCCTACTTACAGTTCAATATATTTGTCATTTTGATTTACCGATTTCGATTTTATATATTTTTGAAGAATAAATGTCCTACTCCTGAATTGTGCAAATATCTAAATATGAATAAAGAACATTACTACAATATGGTTATTAAATAATGGCCACAGGTTTTATACAGAAACGTAATACAGGCCCAGAACATACACTTTTTCGCCTTGGCTTTGCAGAAGCTCGCTGGAATTTCGATCCCACAACCCTTCACTGTTTACGGAAGTACCGTCTTGGTAACCTTTAAAACAAGTATTATGGACCCGATCAGTACACACACACAAAATACACATTTTAAAGAATTCCTATCAAAGTAATCTTCTTGATAAATAAATACTTACCACAATAAAAATTATATATCACCACCAGTTGCTGACATAAACCAGAAATCACTACAAAGTAATTGTGCATACTCGTACACCGGATATTGCTAATGCCAAAGTGGCGTACCGTAGACTGTAAAGTGGAAATAGATAAAAACAAATGGTCACAGGATGCAACATGATATCGAATAAGATTTTGTCTTATATTGATATATTTACAAACTATATAATTAATATAATGTGTCTGTATATGTACTTCTACTTAAAATATATAAGAGACCGCCTTCAACTAACTGAAGATTCCACCAATATACTACCACTGTGTATCATCTGTACACGGGAAATAACAACCACTGAAGCGTAGGATAATATTTTACATTCACAACAGGTAAGAAATAATATAATTTTAAGGATTAAAACTGTATATTTTAATAACATGGTGTTTATTATAGGTCCGGGAATAGTATTTCGTGACATTTAACGAACACTTTACAAAATCAGTCCTGTAATTGATTAAAAATCGAAACATGTGTGCTACTAGTAACTGTATCTGTATAATACTGGAAATGACTACATGACATTTCATCCCATAACCAAATCGGACCATAACCAAATCGGACCATTACCAAAACGGACTACACCAAATCGGACCATAACCAAAACGGACTACCATGAAAAAATATGTATGGCAAGAATCTTTATTTATTTATTTTGTGTGTGTATTGTTTTTTTTTTTAAACTAGTCTTAATTGTGAAAATTACCAATTAGATTTTGGAATAAATCCAATTAGTACAGGTAATGAAGCCAAGTAATTATTGGTTTATGACACCTCAATCACTTTTAATGAGATAAAATGTTTTGATTATCAGGTGGTTGTATAATAATACACTAAATAATGCAATTGGATTAATGATCAGGCTGAGTAAAAAAAAAATTGAGACATGTTATTAATCAATAACAATATACAGTCCATGTAGCACAGCTATATAAAAAACATAAAGCACATGACATTACATACAGTTACAAGAAGTAGATAGACAATGTATAATAGTCCTAGTGTGTAGCAATTAATTGAATCATTTGACTAAAAATGTGCTTGTAATATTGTTTTTTAGCTCACCTGGCCAAAGGCCATGTGAGCTTTTGTCATGGGTAAGCGTCCGTCGTCCGTCCGTCCGTCCGTTAACTTTTCACATTTAACTCTTCTTCTCTGAAACCACTGAACAGATTTCAATCAAACTTGCCATAAATGTTCATTGGATGGTCCAATAATGTGTTCTGATTGGTTGAAACCTTGAAAATCTTCTTGTCAGAAACCACTAAACCAATTGAATTATGACTTTGCAGGAATGATCATTGGGTGGTCCTGTACTAAACTTGTGAATCGTTTGCCGATCGGAGATTCAAGATGGCCGCCATGACTCGACTTAGTTTAACATTGGACCCTATGGGAATTTCACATTTTCATCTTTTTTTTCTGAAACCACGCAACAGATTTGAACCAAACTTGGCAGAAATGTTCATTAGATGGTCATATACAAGATTTTTGTTTTTGGAGCTGATCGGAAATCCAACATGGCTGCCAGGGCTCATAATGTGTTCTGATTGGTCGAAATTTTTAAAATCTTCTTGTTAGAAACCACTAAGCCAATTGAATTGTGACATTACAGGAATGATCATTGGGTGATCCTGTACTAAACTTGTGAATCATTTCCTGATCGGAAATTCAAGATGGCCGCCATGACTCGACTTAGTTTAACATAGGACCCTATGGGAATTTCACATTTTCATCTTTTTTTCTGAAACCACGAAACAGATTTGAACCAAACTTAGCAGACATGTTCATTAGATGGTCATATACAAGATTTTTGTTTTTGGCGCTGATCGGAAATCCAACATGGCTGCCAGGGCCCAGGAATGATCATTGGGTGGTCCTGTACTAAACTTGTGAATTGTTTGCTGATCGGAAATTCAAGATGGCCGCCATGACTCGACTTAGTTTTAACATAGGACCCTATGGAAAAAATGTTTAAAAGTTTTCTCCTCTGAAACCAGCAAGTCAATTTAAAGCAAACATGGCATGAATGGTCCTTAGGTGGTCAACTTTCAAAATTATGTCCTGTGAACCCAACCTCCATCCAAGATGGCCGCCATGAGCATACATAGTTTCAACATAGAACCCTGTGGGATTTGAATAGTAACTTAGATGTATTCGGCATGCAGACATTCTTAAGAGGACTTAGTTATGTCAGGTGAGCGATACAGGCTCATCTGAGCCTCTAGTTTTCAAACTTATGTGCAAACGAATAAAACACACTAAACAAATTAATACATTTGTACATATAAATAATACATAAAATATCATATTTGTAGACATTGTATACAGTTACACAAAGTAGACACTGTGATATATAATATAAAGTCCTAGTCTCTGCCCGGTCCGTAAATACCACCACATTATCTGAGCTATTTCTATTTCTATTTTAAGTATGTAATAAATATTGGTGGAATTGTGTTGGGTCTCGCTTTTTAATGAGGTGGTTGTCTCTGTTTTCATTCTAATTTCAATTTACTCATTAAAGGTCTTGAGCCTCCTACTTTGACAGTTTTTTTACATAAACAAAGCACACAATGCTGTTTACCGGATAATAATAATAATAATAATAATTACAGTTCTTATATAGCGCATTATATAATCAAATATAAATTACTTTAAGCGCTGTACAAAAATGTTATATACAAAGTACAAGGGTAAACATAGAAAAGTAAAAATTCACAACGTGTGTAAATACCTAAAATCAAAAATTAAAATAGTAGTAATGATAAAAAAAACAAAACAAAACAAAAAAAAAACACAAAACAAAAAAAACACACACACAAAGATAAATTATGATTACTCATTCACAAAAGTATTGAGATAAATAAACTTGTCGGGAGAAAAAAAGTTTAATAAAATATGATATCAATAATTAAAAACGTAAAAAAAAATTAAGATAATTAAAATTAACGCAATTAAACAGATCCCAATAATCAACGCACGAACTGAAAAATCAATGACCAGCAATTTAAAAAGGTAAAAATTTGATATTGTGTGGATAAATTTATAGTAAGATACCGATGATCAACATATAAAACAATAACAATTTTGGTAATAGTCCGTTTTGGTTATGGTCCGTTTTGGTTATGGGATGAAACATCCAGTAGGGGTTTGACTTAATACCGGATATGAGTCATATCCGCGAATCAATCTCCCATACAGAGTTGTCGGTCCTTGCAAGGCTCTCTATCTCTGTAAACGTCTCGATTTTACAAGATTCTTGTAAAATATTAATATACTCTAGATTTTGCTTCTAAGACGCTATTCGTCTTTTTTGCATATATCTTTAGTTTTGACGTGAAATATGATTTTATTTGAGGCGAAATACCATTTTAAAAAAGCTATATTTATAGGGACTATATTTTTGTGAAACGTTTTCCTATTCTGAGTAATTTGGTTTACTTATTCATTCGATAAAATGTCAACATTAGATACAATTGTTAAATATTATCACAAGAACATCGTGTTGAGGGACTGCAAAAGGCAAGCTTTTGAATATCTACATGCCATTTTGATAAAAAAAAAAATTGTCACATGATCGTTCATTACATGATGACAAGTTTTGGGACTACTTTTGAGACGTTTACAGAGATAGAGAGCCTGCAAGGACCGACAACTCTGTATAGGAGATTGATCCGCGAATATGGATTCAATTTCACGAATATGAATAATATTTTTAAAATGGTTGCAGAAATTTAGTAAATTTTACTTTAAAACAATAAAGTACAACATAATGAACAGAAATTAAAAATGAAGAATTTTGACCTAAGAATGTCGTAGTTATGAGGAAAATAACGCCGCGTTATATAGCGAATGTCGTAGTTATGAGGGAAATAACGCCGCGTTATATAGCAAACATAGAGAAGTCATATTCGTGTCTACTGATAAGGATACGAATATGAATAATATTTTTAAAATGGTTGCAGAAATTTAGTAATTTTTACTTTAAAACAATAAAGTACAACATAATTAACAGAATTGCAAAAAATGTTGAGTTTTGACCTAAGAATGTCGTAGTTATGAGGGAAATAACGCCGCGTTAATAGCAAACATAGAAAGTCGTGTCTACAGATATTCACGGATATGAATAATATTTTTAAAATGGCTGGAGAAATTTAGTAATTTTTACTTTAAAGCAATAAAGTACAACATAATGAGCAGAAATACAAAAAATGAAGAGTTTTGACCTAAGAATGTCGGAGTTATAGGGGAAATAATGCCGCGTTATCGGCAAACATATAGAAAGTCATATTCGTGTCTTGATATTCACGGATATGAATAATATTTTTTAAATGGCTGGAGAAATTTAGTAATTTTTACGTTAAAACAATAAAGTACAACATAATGAACAGAAATTTAAAAAAAAATATGAAGAGTTTTGACCTAAGAATGTCGTAGTTATGAGGAAAATAACGCCGCGTTATCGGCAAACATATAGAAAGTCATATTCGTTTCTATTGATATTCACGGATATGAATAATATTTTTAAAATGGCTGGAGAAATTTAGTAATTTTTACTTTAAAACAATAAAGTACAACCAAGGATTTATATAGTAGAACATAATGAACAGAAATTAAAAATGAAGAGTTTTGACCTAAGAATGTCGTAGTTATGAGGGAAATAATGCCGCGTTATCGGCAAACATTTTTAAAATGGCTGGAGTATTTTAACATTAAAGGCGGAAGATTTTGTTATATTTGTGGGGTAAGTAACGTTACTTCTAAAACTTTATTAATGTTTCATATCAAGTTATCAACACGTGGAATAATGTGTCTGTTCTCACAGGCTTTTTATTCTCCATGTTCGACATAGTATTTAAATTATTTTTATGTATTATACGACAAAATGAATTAATTTTCGTACATTTTTTCAACGAAATCATTAGATAAATGATTAAATTTCTGTACAAATTAATCATACTGACCGTGGTAAACTTTATCACTTGCGGTTGCGAGTCGAATGCACCCTTTTTGTAATTTACAAAGCCGAGCGCGAACCCACACCGTATTTGTGTATGAGTTGTTAAATCCAGCGACCTATCTCATTGAGCCACCCGACCCCCTGGCATATAAATGTGAATGCTGTCGCTTCCATGACAGGAAATGGGCGAAATAAATTAAGAAGTATAAGCTTTTTAAGTCTGAGTATGGTGTTGGAAATTATTGTAAGGTGTTAGTGCATTTTAATGACCGTAGTGTTTTTGCAAAATTTAGGTGGGGGTGGCCCCTATAAGATTGGAAACTGACCGATATCAAAATTTAAAACATGAAGAAAGATGTTGTTTTAATTGTTCAAATTTAATTGAGGATGAAACCCATGTTATTTTACATTGTTCTGTTTATTCTGATTTTAGAAACAATCTTTTTACTGAAGTTTTAAAAGTTAACATAAATTTTCTGAGTTTGTCAGATTGGCAGAAAATGGTATTTTTAATTTCCGATTGACGGTGAATATGATTATACGTTGGCAATGGAGCGTCTGAAAACGGTGAGCCTTCTTTATTGTTTATTGTTTTTATTCAGTAGCTGTTAACAACTATATATATATACCCTGTTTTTTTCCTTAGATATGTATCTTAATTTAAACTAATCAGTCAGATTTTATTGATAATTGAATTAACAATATTTATGCCAAATTTCGCTTTATTTAGAATAATACTGTTATATAAAGTGTCCGAGTTTGATGATATTTTTACCAACAGAAGCAAGACTGACTTATGTAATTTTCTGTGATTATTTTAAATAATTTTAAAATTAGTATTCAGTCTGTCAAAAAAATGATTCTGATTATACAGCTTTGTTCATAGAGGTATTTGATATCTCTACACCGTTTCCACGTAGCTTACTTACATCAGTTCTTTTGTAGGCTTGTAATTATATCTGTAAAAATGTTATTTTTTTAGGCAGTGGCTATTTTGCAAAATAAGCAAAAAAATTGTAAATGGCTATTATGCTGGCACTGATTATTATAGAAAATATAAGGTGTAAGATATAAAAATCATAATGGAAGAACATTTATTACAAATATACAATGGAAAATAAGAACAAAGTAAGCTTAAACATATGAATTATAAATGGCTCTGTATATACTAGTAGTTACAATATTATTGCTGTCTACATATAATGAAAACGACATTCTGTATTCCTATAAATACCGATGGGTTTACTTATGAAACTGCAAATAACTTTTTTTTTCTGTTAAAATGAAAGTAGTGTCAGAGGCAGGTGCTATATTAATCAATATTGAAGTTCATAAAAGCAATTAATTTGTGGTTAGATCTTGTGGTCGGATTTTCAACTTTTTTCAGTTTTGCACTTTGGTCATTATTTTTAATCTGGCTATAATATAAATAAAATTACCCTTATTATATTTCAGGCATCCGATAAGGGATTCTCAATCCTTCAGAAAGCGGCGCAAAGGGAGAAATTGTTCCTGAAGAATGTTCCGTTCGACACTTCCCTACATACAGATTTCCAGCGACATGCTCAGGATGAAGTCGCCAACACTTTAATGGCAAATTTCGTTGCATCGAACCAAGTTGCACTCCGCAGTACGGTCGACGGTGATTGTTTCTTTAATTCCGTCTCTACGCTGCTATGTGGAAGCGAGACTCGAACCACCGAGCTTAGGTACCGTTGTTGCATCTATATGGTCCTTGAGAAGTCAAACATCATGATTAATCGACATTATAAGAAAGTGACTGTCATTTTTCCACAGATTAATACGGACTGTCTAAATTGCACACGTCCTGGAACCTATTCGTCGATGCACATGTTCATTGCTATGTCCCTTCTGCTGAACATACCGATCAAGGTCTATCCCGCTGTAAACGGTAGCAAGAACTACAACTTCAAAGTGATGAACTTGAGTGAGGAAAGTAAGGAGAAGAGAGAGCATAAGTTTTTCAACGACAAGGGAACAGAGTCTAGTCAAAATATCGCCATTTCCACTGATGGGCAAAGAACCGTATACACAACACCAAACGCAGGTAAAAAACTCAACCAAGCCACCGGAAGAGAGCGGAGAGATCCAGATCTAGAACACCGATAAAGCAATTAATGAAACTGACCTTTTTCGTTGGACATTGGTCTTCACGTTGGCCAATGTTTACAACCGCGTCAACGATAAGTACCGATTTCACGATAACGCGTTGACCAGGGTGAGAATGATAGTCTAACATGAGCGTTTTTCCAATATTACTAAATTTCTTCAGCCATTTAAAAAAATGTTGTTCATAATTATTCTCTATGTTTGCTATATATAACGTGGCGTTATTTTCCTCATAACTACGACATTCTTAGGTCAAAACTCTTCATTTTTTTTTAATTTCTGTTCAATATGTTGTACTTTATTGTTTTACAGTAAAAATTACTAAATTTCTCCAGCCATTTTAAAAATATTATTCATATTCGTGAATATCAGTAGACACGAATATGACTTTCTATGTTTGCCGATAACGCGGCATTATTTCCCTCATAACTACGACATGCTTAGGTCAAAACTCTTCATTTTTTTTTATTTCTGTTCATTATGTTGTACTTTATTGTTTTACAGTAAAAATTACTAAATTTCTCCAGTCATTTTAAAATTATTATTCAATATTATTCGTGAATATCAGTAGACACGAATATGACTTTCTATATAACGTGGCATTATTTTCCTCATAACTACGACATTCTTAGGTCAAAATTCTTCATTTTTTGTATTTCTGTTCATTATGTGGTACTTTATTGTTTTAAAATAAAAATTACTAAATTTCTCCAGCCATTTTAAAAATATTTTTCATATTCGTGAACTTGAATCCATATTCGCGGATATGACTCATATCCGGTATTAAGTCATACCGTCCGGTAGCGCCTGACATGCGCAGTCACCCTCAAGAATGGGAACTGAAGTCAAGAGATGTGCTCGATCGATATTCTCGACGAATACAACTAGTTCCCGGTGACCAAAGACCTTGAAGATATTATTCAGGTATATCAAACACAATATAATTTATTACAATGTTGTCAGAAGTCGCCACGATCCCACTGTTTTTCCAGAATCTGACAATGATTTGGTTGACGTTTGTTCGCGCGCAATTTTTCAAATTTTTCGGGAAAGAAAAGATTTGTTTTTTTTTCTCCTGCGAATATATATGGCGTGTTGATTCATATCGAATAATGCTTATCACCAGGGGCGGATCCAGAGACTCTGTTNGGGGGCTCAGTTATGGAGCAATATTTTCAATAATACTTAATAGTTGGAACCCAGGGGCGGATCCAGGATTTCAAGTTAGGGGGGGGGGGCGCATTTAAAATAAATTTTTGGGGTATTTCTTGTGAAAAATCACGATTTTATGGCAAAAAAATCATATTTTTTCCAATTTTAGGGCCCCCCCCTGAATCCGCCCCCTGGAACCAACTGTAGACGTAGTCCCAAGGCTGTTCTGGCATGTAGGTCGGTAAACCTTGTTTTCATTTCATTTAGTGCATAGTCGAGAAAAGGTACAGTTATTGACTTCCTAAAGTAGTCTTCCGGACCCTCTGCTTCAACAATATCTCTCATGTGTCTCCAGCATATTCTAGGTTTTTTAACCTCTATGTCCACTGTAGCATCACCACTGGATATAGGTACCTCGTGAAGTCAGGTAAGGTCAAATTATTTCTTATTTTCATTATATTCTACGTTTTGCTGACGAGTAAAGTTTTGTGATATTGATTCCTAATAATGTAGCTACTATCCTAATCCTAATCCTATGGCCTTAATGGCACGACTAGTCCTCTTTGTACTATTTTTTTTCTCTCTAGTGTTATTCCTTCTTTGGTGATTTCTCTCTGTACTTTGTTGTAATATATACATGTGTAGTTAGGATTAGGTCAGGGGTTTGCTGTAGGGGCTGGACAGGTGGTAAAACGTCCAGTGGATGTGATGAACTCTCCTACAGCTTGTAGTATTTTCTTATGTGTTTCAGTGTCTTGTTCTTCTCGAGTTAAAAATATTTCTATTGATGGTTTTGTTATTCCGATTAATTTATTAGTATTGTTTTGTAATAATTCTCGTGGTCTTTCATGCTATTTAAGGCTGATTATGATCCATAATTGGCTTTCTCTCTCTTCAAATCGTCAGAATCGGATCGGGTGGTACCTGTTCAAAGAAGCATGTGACGAGTTCAAAGTTGTAAAAAACATGTTTATCCTTCAACTATTCATTTGGCGTTTTTGTAGAACAAAGTTTTATCATATTTAAGCTTGAACAACGCTGTCTTTCGAAATAAACTATTGTTTTCACAGAGAAATTCGTGTAAATAAAGCGACATCGCTGTACGGCAAATAGCAAAGTATCTATTCCCCGTACAGTAAACAACTATTCGCCATACAATTTATCCGCTTGATTTACATGAATTTCTCTGTGAAAACAATAGTTTATTTCGAAATACAGTATTGTTCAAGCTTAAATACGATAAAACTTTGAAAAATATGTTAATGTAGAGGCCTGTGATCACATACATTTTCCAGATTGCCCATTATTTCTGGATTTTCACTTTATAGACCAACCCCATATTTTTTGTAGTGACTGCCAATATATTGAATAATACCACAAGAATCGAAAATTTTATCAATAAAATACAGTCAAACGTTGTAATTTACTATCCTTGTACCTTTATTATCAATGCTATATATATATAGTACGCGGATAGTAAATTGCAACGTTTGACCGTATAGCATTGATAGTAAAGGTACGCGGATAGTAAATTACAACGTTTGACCGTATTTTATTGAAAAAATTTCCGATTCCTGTGATAATACAGTCCCTGTTTTATTATATACTAGGTTTACCTTGTACATGTTCCGATGATCTTACGGAAACACACCTTGTATAATATCTGATACCTATAATAATATCCTTTTAAAACAGGAGTGTTAATTACCTTGTGTTCAAGTTATCGATTGTTGACTGTTCTCCGATGGCACCTTTTTTTTTTACCTTTACCTCGTTTCGATGTACTGGGAATTCCCTGTTATGGAGAGCCATTGGGGCTAATATGCTTGACTGCTGTGGTGGGATATTTGAACCAAATAAAAGAATTTTTTATTATTTTATTCTGTATAACACACTTTAAAAGATGGAAAAAACATGTGATTGTCTAAAATGTAAAAAAACAACAATTGATTTTTTATTTATGATGTTTTTCTTATATTTATTTTTTTATATCATAATTTATTAATAAACAAATCAGTTGTTTACAAATAGTTTTAACGTCGCTTACTCATGTCGTACATTTTGTATATAACTTTAGCGTCGTTTACTCCGGTGTCGTATAACAAACCTTCCCCCCCGGATACTTTACTATATAGTAAATGTTCCCCTGGGGAAAAATTTACTATATAGCAAACATTCCCCCATCCATATCCGATCATCTCCCCGGATATTTTGCTATATACAAATTTTGTAAATGTTCCCCCATAATACGGATATTTATTATTGATTCGGAATTTAGCACCTTAATCATTTTAATTGTTATTTATACCATTCATTATATCCAGTTAATATTATGATTAAAAGGTAAAAAAGCACATGCTTTGTATTAAAAAAAAATGTACGGAGCCATTTTGCACATATTCCCCCTATTATTTACGTAAAATCCGAACCGTTTACGGTTAGGTAGGAAGGTTTACTATGCGGAATAAATACTACACAATGTATATATAGGAAACGTTCCCCCATGGGGGAAGGTTTACTCTATGACACCGGTCGTATTATCGAAAAACAACAAAATTCTCATAATTGTTAATCTGACTTTCCATAGTTTTTTCCTGCGCACAGCCGAAAGTGCAACTTTATTGTCATTGGTAACTAGGAAGCTTGATAGCAAACGAACACAAAACAGTTTTCACATGTTCAATAAACGATATCTAAGTTGGTTTTTAAGATTTATCAAATGAGATGGCATATAAGGGTGAAGGAATAGTTGAGATTTATTATTATATATAATAAAATGGCAAAAGCTTACCTGAAATGCAAACATTTTTAAAAAGTAGGTGATGTAAACAAAGTGTGTCGTCAGTGAAACATGACCTGCATCCTCTGACAAATAACAGACTGTACTATGTGACATAGGACAATTAAATATCAAAATACATAACAATTGACTATCATCTATGGGCAGTTAATGAGTAGCCTTTTGATAATTAAGTGTAATATATCAAATGGTACAATGAAATATTCATTGAAAGCACTTCTATTATATTGTTTTCATGGCTTGGCTATTACACTAATTGTACTCCTAATTTATAGTCCTATATCAATATCCAGTCAAAAACGATATAAGGCATTTGGCAGTCCAATATTTACAAGAATTAATGTCCATGTAATATATACAAGCTTTTAATGAAAAAATCAGATTTTTCAGCTGTTGGGTTCAGATTGTGAAAAAAATATAAAAATGGCTTTTTATCTTAATATGTAAATTAGTCCGAAAGCTTATTTTCAAAACAAAAAACAATTTCTAACACACATTTATTAGCTCACCTGGCCATAGGCCATGTGAGCTTTTGTCATGGTTAGGCGTCCGTCATCTGTCGTCGTCCATCCGTTAGCTTTTCACATTTAAATCTTCTTCTCTGAAACCACTGAACAGATTTGAACCAAACTTGCCAGAAATGTTCATTGGATGGTCCTCTACCAGATTTGTGTTTTTGGTGCTGATTTGAAATTCAACATGGCTGCCAGGGGCCATAATGTGTTCTCATTGGCTGAAATTTTAAAAATCTTCTTGTCAGAAACCACCAAGCCAATTGAATTGTTACTTTGCAGGAATGATCATTGGGTGGTCCTGTACTAAACTTGTGAATCATTTCCTGATCGGAAATTCAAGATGGCCGCCATGACTCGACTTAGTTTAACATAGGACCCTATGGGAATTTCACATTTTCATCTTTTTTTCTGAAACCACGCAACAGATTTGAACCAAACTTAGCAGACATGTTCGTTAGATGGTCATATACAAGATTTTTGTTTTTGGCGCTGATCGGAAATCCAACATGGCTGCCAGGGCCCATAATGTGTTCTGATTGGTCGAAATTTAAAAAATCTTCTTGTTAGAAACCACTAAGCCAATTGAATTGTGACTTTACAGGAATGATCATTGGGGAGGGGTATATAGGTTTCACCCTGTCTGTCCTACAGTTTTTCTGCTAGGAAGTTGTTATTTTGCAGATCATTTGTACATATATCAAAGATGTGCATGTGGTAAGGATTTTGATTTTTGTGCATTTTTACCAAAAATATAGATTGTTGAACTTAGTCATTTTTTGGTGT
>MJUT01022824.1:595409-616131 GCA_002080005.1 Gigantidas platifrons
AAAGGGGGAGAGATAAGGGTGTGAAAAGGGGAGGTTATGGTGGCTAAAGTGGGAGGGTTATGGGTGCCAAAAGGGGGAGGGTTAGGGGTGGGAAAAGCGGGAGTGTTATGGGGGGAGGGGAATGGTGAGAAAAGGGGGAGGCTATAGGGTGGGGAAAGTGGGAGGGTTATTGTGGGGATAGGGGAAGGGTTACTGGTTGGAAAAACGGGAGGTTTATGGTGGGAAAAGGTGTAGAGTTAAGGGTTGGAAAAGAGGAAGGTTTATGGGTGTGAAAAGGGGGAGTTTAACGGGTGCAAAAGGGGGAGGGTTATGGGTGGGCAAAGGGGGAAGGTTATGGTGTCGGGTGGGAAAAGGGGGAGGGTTATGGGTGGGAAAAGGGGAGGTTTATGGTGGAAAAGGGGAGGGTTGTGGTGGGTAGAGGGGAGGGTTCCGGATGGGAAAAGGGGGAGGGTTATGGCTGGAAAAAGGGGAGAGTTTACGGGTGGAAAAGGGTGAAGGTTATGGGTGGGAAAAACCGGAGGTTTATGGTGGGAAGAGGGGGAGGGTTATGGGTGGGAAAAGGGGAGGTTTATGGTGGGTAGAGGGGGAAGGTTATGGTGGAAAAGGGTGAGGTTTATGGTGGGAAAAGGGGGAGAGTTATGGTTGGAAAAAAAGGGAGTGTTTTGTGTGGGGGAAATAACGGTGGGAAATGGGGATTATGGATAGTGAAAATGGAGAGGGTTATGGGTAGGAATAGGGGTAGAGTTAAGGATGGGAAAAGGGGAGTGTTATGTGTAGGGAAAAAGGCAGGGTTATGGGTGGGAAAAGGGGGAAGAGTTAAGGGTGGAAGAAAGGGGAGGGTTATGTGTGGGGAAAAGAAAGAGGGTTAAGGCTGGAAAAAGGGGCAGGGTTAAGGCTGGGAAAAGGGGGAGGTTTAAGGATGGGAAAATGAGAGGATGGGTTGAGGATGAGAAAAAGGAGGAGGGTTTTGGATGGTGAAAGGCGAAGGGGTGATGGTAAGACAATGTGGTAAAGGGGGGGGTGTAAGGGATCAGCGATGAAATTGTGGCTACAGCCAGGACGAGATACATAATTATAAATAAAAATATCTTATCTAGTTCATCAAGAGTGAAGTTATTTTCAATTATAAAAGAATATTCTTAATTACTGCGAACAGTTAGTTTGATGCAATTGGCTACCATTTTCATTGGTTTAATTTCTCGTACAGTAATTTGTTAAACAGCATTTAATTTCTCATAAGGAACATCAGTTTGTTGTCTTTTCTTCCACTTGTTAATCAGGATATTGAATTTCGAATTTCAAATTTCAGATATTGAATCTCGAATTTCGAATGATACTTCGGGGCTTTCGTAAAGGTGAGCTAAGCTAAGACTGCAATGTCATTTAAGACATTAGGAAAAAATCATTTTTATTAAAAAACTGACCGAACTTTTTCCACACCTTTTCTTTTTATTAAATATTCAAAAACAACATGCCAAAAGCATCATATACACTCAGAATGTGAAAAACCGGGCATATTTTCAATAGAAAAAAATTATGGGGCTTTCATGCGTTTTTTTTTAATGAAAATTACACTAGAATGTAACATAGAAAAAAAAACAGAAAAATTACAAAAAGGTATTCCTTACTTGTCTGGTATGTTTTCAAAACTGCAGCAATAAAAAAAAAGTCACTGGTTTCAAAGCATACCCTTGTCCAAATATCCATATACCCATGGCTAACTGGACGCTTCCATACTAAAGTAAAAAAGTGTCTTCTTAAATTTAATGCCAAAATAAGGGGGGCAAACTGACTATTTTGTCCCCCTCAACTGTTCAAAGTGGAGAGGGCAATTGCCCCTAGCTCTTTCGCCCATGAAATAATTAGTGAAGTTCGAACTGCAGACTGTATGGAGCATTTGAGCTCATGTCGGTCTGGATTTTTAATTGTGTTTGTGTTGCTCAATCATCAATTTTCTGGGTATTTGTAATTTTTTGTCTGCCATTAAATTAATATTTGTCTTTTTGTCATATTATACCTGTATATTTATATCATATATTGACCCTTTAAGACTATTTAAGAGGAGGGGTCAGTAGCTCCTAAAAAAAAAAATTCATGAATCACGAAAACATTAACAACTTTTTAATAAATATTATTACCTGATATAATCAGCAGTGATCTTGAAGGTTTTTTTCAGAATGGGCCCATGGCCCCTTCAAAAACATTTCAATGGGCCATTCGGAATTTCAATGGGCCATGCTATCATATGACTGGGCCATTGTAAATGAAATAAATTTCCAGCACAATAATGCATAGATATGTATTTTCATACTATAGCTCATGTAACATTTAAATAAATATAATTGATTGAAATTGAATTGCTTTTCAGTTTTCTAGTGATTTCTACAGACTCTGGATTCACTCATCTTTACCTGCTTCACTACATTGTTATTCCAAGGATTGAAATGTTTAACTTTGCCCATTATCGAAACATACACTTTAGCATGCCACATATTTAAAATTTCACCATTTAATCAAATAAGCAATCAAATATCACTTATTTTTCTATTATTTTTAATATCCTACATAATTATAATTATAAGGGCGAACAGGAATTAGGGCTTCAAGCTTCATTTCTCCAATCCAGTGACACTGATGTATAGTTAAATTTGTATTGCAGATTTCCTTAGCTTGACCAATATAATTGAGAAACCACTTACATTTTATACCACAAGGAACAAGAACAATTTCACAAGTTGATACTGAATATATACTAATCAAAATTACAGAGAATAAAAAAATTGATACACCTTTCATGCCTTTGTAATTGAATCTGTTCTCAACTCAGTTACACACACAGTAAATCAAATAAAGGTCAAAAGGCTTTATAAAGTCATACATTTCAAATGAAATTTTATTACAAGTAAATTTTAACAATAAATGAACATGCGAACATGACGGTATTTGCAGACGTCTTTCTCGTTAGCATCACAATCTGATGAGACGAGGCAGGGTCAGGGGTACTTGTACGTCTTGTGAGCCAGAGTCAATCATTACGTCTTGTGAGCCAGAGTCAATCATATTTTCAGTTTCTTTTCTCACGGAATCGCCAGGATCGAAATTGTTATTTCCATCTCGACCAATAAACGAAAACAAAGTCTTCTAGCCAGGTAAAACAGGCAGACGCTGCTTTTTTTCGGAGGCATTTTTCTATGAAATTCAACTAAATACCGGCAAACAATAACTCGGAGACACGTACTTTCAGAAATAGAATTTTACGTTAAAAATAAAATTTCATATTGAATTTTGGGATGATTTTATACAAATTTTCATTCATTTTATTCATATTTGTCAAAAATCAAATTTACAAATGTTTATTTGGAGTAACATTTGGGGGAAAAAAGTCACATCATTGGTTGTTATTCTTTTCCGGTATTTAGACATTTCATAATTATATTTATTTCAGCGTTAAGCAAAGGAAAAACCACGAGACAGTCCGATAAATAAGCAAAACATTCTCAATGATCCGATTTCGACACGATTATGCATAATTCAGTGGGGTTCACTGCAATTCGGTGTATCGCACGACTGATGACTATCGTTCCATGGATACCGAACCTTGCAAAATTATTGTGCGCCACATGGACACTTACATTTTACTTTCACTGCGCCATTTTTCAGCTTAATTCGCAAATTGCGCATGGCGCTGGACTTTCCCGATCACTGAATCAGTGGCATTGATGAAGATTAAAATACATGTACATTTTACATCTGTAGTTAATAATATGTCTTAAATACAGTCCTTTGTACAAAATGCTTTTGAAATACTTGTTTGAGTGTTTTATTTATATGTGTGTGTACTTTGTGTAACATTACATTCATTATGGCTTCTATAGTACAAGGCAGTACATTTCAATAAAGTTGAAAAGATGTCAATTCAAATCTGACTGGAAGCTAATTGATGAGTTTTTTTTAATGTGTGCTGATCATATTGACTTAACTAACTTCAACTAAGCAACTTGGGCACAAGTCCTTAGCTTAATGAAAGTTTTGAAGGACTGCTCCTTTTTCAGTGTGATTTTTATACCATCACAGAAATGTTGCTGTGATGGTATTATGTTATGGGTCTGTCGTCATCAGACTGTAGACAAAATGGTTTCCTTACTCATCGGTGGTGTAATGGTTAGCATGCTCGCCTTGAGCGTTTTAGATCCATGGGATAGAGCTCCAGTCTGGTTAACCAAAGACTATACAATTGGTATTTGTTGCTTCTCTGCTACGCAGGCAGCATTAAGGAGTAAGAACAAAGACTGGCCGGCTAGGAATCAGAATATTCATTAATGTGGCCGAGTGAAGCGACATGTCTTCCCACAGACTGTTGTTTTCTTTATTATACACCAACACTTTTATTAGTGAAAAGGAGGGAGGGGGGGCTTGGGATTTTTTAATGTCAGTAGAGAATCCAATGTTTTTTTTCACACATCAGGTAGATCAAAAATATACATGCATGCACCGAGAGGCTCACAAGATCCCGAATTGTTCACCAGGGTTAAGTTCATGAGAAATTATCAGAAACTTCAATTGATGCCTTTGCTGCCATATCTGTATACACATTTGTAATTAAGTTTTATCATTTGTGCATGACAGGTAACATCTCTGAATTCATTCTCTTTATTGCCTCTCTGAGAGATGATAAAAGCTACTTTGATCGTGGATAATGACCATTTTGAACTTCTGATCTACACCACAACTATTATTGTGATCGTATGATAGTTGGATAAATAACCACATATGCAATCAGTGCCTATCACCACTTACTTTCGAATCCCGCACATGCGAGGTGTACTCGATACAACATTATGTGATAAAGTTTGTCAGTGACTTGCGGCATGTCGGTGGTTTTCTCCACCAATAAAACTGACCGCCATGATATAACTGAAATATTGTTGGAAGTGACGTTAAATACCATACCCCCTAGATACGATAACGTGACCCTCATTCCGCTTGTGCTCCATTTAGGGTTACGAATCGATCCCATTCAACATATGGGAGCAGCGCCCGGAGTGATTCACACCGGGCGGTTTTTTGTCCTAATTCCGTTGTAAGTGGTTGGAAAAATTAACGGGGGTGAAAGATAAATATATTTAGGTAAACGTTGAGGTGTTAAATAATCGCTGCAGCAATCCATGGTAGACTTATATCCATCTGAAAATTTGAATGCATGAAATCTTCTTTCTGTCCGACATTTTGTTTACAAGTTGCTAGTTCACGCGCACTTGCCTCGTTTTTGAGATATCCTTATTTGGATCAATTCTATAGTAAAACCGACTTTTTCGTAGTAACAGTTTCCATATTTGGCATATATGGATAGGCTCCGCCCATCACGAGAGTCTACGTAAGATTTTATGGCGTACAAGTATCAATTTTCAAATACGAAACCGGTCTTGAAGATAGAAACAGGGATTGTAACACTTATTCCGTATCACTATTACTTAAAAATTGTTGGGAATAATAAGATATGACCAGATATGCAAAAAGAAAGTTGAAATATTAACGGAACGAAAATTTTAATTTGCTCCCATACGTTGAATGAGATCGATTCGTAACCCTAAATGGAGCACAAGCGGAATGAGGGTTACGTTATCGTATCTACATACCCCCCAATAAACTACTAACGTGCGCACGACTTTGTTACCAGAAAAATGTATCGATATAACTTTGTTTCTTAATTTTTTTCAGATATATTACAAAATAATTTAATTTGATGTGAATAATGCAATCCGATTGGCTGATCCGCCTGGAGCAACATTGGTTATACTCGATAACCTGGGTTGGTATTGTGACGTCACCCAAGTGTTCATCCGCTAACGACAAATTCAAATAGTCACATGAAATAATCGCAATTAAAATCGAGGAATCATTAAATTTTGTTGTAAAAATTAAATTATAAGGAATATTTGAAATTGTTGAACAGGTTATACTTGCATAACCTGGTTTGGGTCAGTTTACGCTTTTCATAAACCGCTTCGCGGTTTATTAAGCGTAAACTGACCCAAACCAGGTTATATCGTTGGGGNGTTAAAGTCTGTTCAGTGGTTCTAAAGAAGATGAACCTGTTTTCCAATAGTGTTTCTATTATGTAAACCATGACCTCTACTGTCGGTCTTTTCCGATCGACATCAAAGTACTAACATTGATAGGAACATAAATACCAAGTTTCATTTCAATCAATCAATGGTTTCTTCAGAGCAAGTCCCTCCTCCCAAGATTGATCAACATAAAAAAAAACTCTTGCATCGTTCATGTTTGTTGACGAATCGAGAGAAAAAAATACCATCATATGTACAGTATCTCCTAGACAATATATTTGCTAAGTTTCAGACTATTTTTTTTTTTTATAAAATTCTATTCATTGGGATTCAAGAAGTTTAAAAGGTAAAAGTTAACGGACATACGAAGGACTCCAAGTAATGGCTATAACTAAAAATATGCTTGCAATTCTTTTGGTTTTTTTTTGCAAATTTATGTGCAAACGAACATATGCTTATAATTAAAACACACTAAACAAATTAATACATATAATTATCATATTTATTCAAGAAATTTACATGTTTTATTTCAATAGTCCGTTTTTGTTCTGGTCCGTTTTGGTAATAGTCCGTTTTGGTTATGGTCCGTTTTGGTTATGGGATGAAACATCCGGTAGCGCTGGAAATCAACTCAGTCACTGAGCAAAAGTTATCCAGGAGTGTGTTTGCGCACTATATTCTTGTTAGTCGCGCGAAATTGCAGCTCTGAAGCCTTCTACAGTTTTGCTGCTCACGGCACTTTCTGTTAGCATGTTCCAATCTTTCACGGTTATTGGGAAGAAAGAAAGTTTATATATCTCTGTGGTGGATGAAAGTACTTTGATTTGTTTACTGTTGGATGTTCTTGATGGACGTTGGTTATATTCAGTATTATTATCAGCGGGTATGGCTACCAGGTAATTGACTATTTTGAAAAGAAGGACAAGCCTATGTTCTTTCCTCCTCTCATTTAGTGACTTCCAGCCGAGAGCATTCATCATTGCGGTGACGCTACTGGTTCGTTTGTAGTCACTATAGATAAATCTGGCTGCCCTGCTCTGTAATTTCTCTATGCGGTCAATGTCCTTTTGTAGGTGTGGGTCCCAATAGTCGAACAGCGAGTGCACAATTTTCGGTTGCAATGTTTGAGGTTCCTTCTGATGAATCCAAGGGTGGAATTGGCTTTATTACAGGTTTTATTGATATATGTTGACCATTTTAAGTTTTCACTGATGATAACACCAAGGTACGGATTTTCCTGCTTACGAAACTTGCTCATTCCTGGCATTTAAAGATGATACTAAGAGTAGCTAATACATTTGTCAATCATAAACTACGGATAGACGGTTCAGTCAACATAAACAACTAAGTGTGACCGGAAATTGATTTCATTTTTGCATCATTAAAGAGAAATCGGATACTTTTGACGATCAGAAAGTGTACGGGTTTTAGCGACGTAGATATAACCCGTACACAAACACATTATTTTCGGCTAAAACCCGTACACTAACGTCGATATTAATGTTGTTATATTTCCAAATCCAATTACCAGTGTATCAAAGGCGATATAAGTTCAGATGTTTCGTCACTAAATTTTACTTTTCCGGTTACGTTTTATTCATGGAAAGCGTTTACATCATTTTATTTCGTAAAATTTTGCGAGGGAAAGTTGTTTTCTGAAGTACTAGCTGAGCATTATCACGCACCAAACAATTTTAACGAAGTTCCTTTATTTTATGATCCCAAAAAGTATAAGCAGTATTTATCTGGAATCTGCCATATAACAGTTTCAATAAAAACTGTGTGCTTTCGCAGTAAAACGACTTCTTACTTACCTTGACAACTTGTAAATTGGTGTTACGCTTAGTGGTAGCTATTTCCCGTGTACAGATGATACACAGTGACTACGTTGGATACTGCGCTTCGCGCTCTAAAGAAATTACACATCTTTTAGAAAATGAAATTTAATGAGTATTTTTATTTTTTATTTTTTACTTTTGATTTTAAGGTGGTACCATACACTTCAGGTCAAATTTGATCTGCTCGTTTAATTTTCTTTTTTTTTGGCAGTGTGTTTATAAATATCAAAATTTTAACAAATGCCAACCAACAGACTCAGAGCTATAAATTCACTAGCCACATAGCAGCTTTTCTCTCTGTGGTTTTTATCACCGAGATGCTTGAAATCTGCATACGAACATCATATGATCAAAGCGTTCAACTGATTTTAAAGAGTTATCTCACTGTAGCGTATGGTACCCCTTAAGATAAAACTATATACAAGAGTTTTGACGAACTAATGATTAATGAGTGAGATAGCTGATTTGAAAAACTCGACAGAGTCCGCTCTTCACGGTGTTCAGGGGGAGGCTGTTCCAGTTTCGTATAGTTCGCGGAAAGAATTATTGCTATCTGAGTTGCAAGCATGTTGGTGGTATTTGGTATGAGAGTGAGTGCATGTTCCGGAAGAATCTAAATGGTGGTATGAGTATGTCTGTTTTTGGGATAGCTACTAGTTCATGCGAGATCTCAGTATATAATATGACTAGGCGTTCATCTGATCTTCGATCTGCTAGGCTTCGCCAATTTAGATGTTCTATCATGTTGCTAACGCTGCAGGTTTCCTGTAACTGATAATCTTCTGAATATGCTGGCGCTTTGCAAACTGACGAAGAATATGGCACAGAATTATGCAAATCGCAAGATTTGTTCTTGAAATATAATGATAATGCGAACATTCATGCAATTAAATACTAGTAAGAAGAAATGCAGAAAATCTGTTTACTTACATTAAGACAATATTCACCAGGGAATTTGCTTCTCTCAAAAAATATTGTACATGTATGTAGATCTAATATGAATTATGAATGATAAATACAAGTAACTGTGGTTATTTGTACATGAAATATTACCTTCACATTTTCCTCCCTTTAATGTCTTTTTACATCAAATGTATTACTTATGACTTGTCAGTAATCGTTGAATGGAGAACAGCGAGATGTGGAATTCACGCCCGTGACACACTTTATTAAGTCATTATATAGCCTTCATTTACGTTAGTCGTAATTTCCAAAAGTTTTCTTTAGGGAGCTCTCCCAATAAAGCGTCATTGTACACCTTTCCTTTCCAAGAAAAATAAAATTCAATAAAAGTTAAAACCTTTTCGTAATATATGTCTACGATTTTAGGGGACCCACTACCATTATCACCATACAAAAAATAATGCAAGTCCCCTAAGGTAAATGATTCATATAATGCCTTAGTGTACTGTAGGGGACCCACTACCTATATCTACGATTGATATCATAAGACAACAATATTAACCATAGAAAATGATGCGAGATCCCTAAGGTAAATGATTCCTATATGGCCTTGGTGTACTTGAGGGGACCCACTACCATATACATGGTTCATATCATAAGACAACAACATTCTTCATAGAAAATAATGTGAGTCCCCTAAAGTACCCAAATATATCATGAGGCAACAAAACCAAGTCTCATAGAACAAAAATGATACATATACATGTATGGTGGGTCCCTTTGTTTGTTTGTTTTTGTTTTTGTTTTTGTTTTTTTTAAGGATATGTAGAGCCCCCTAAACTACATGAAGACCTGACACACTAATTCACCAAAACAGGAAAATTGTACACACTCTACAAAAGAGATCGTACGTTGTACCGTCTTCAACAATTGATGACAGTCCACACTGTACGTGTATCATGTGTATCTCAGAAGCGGGTCCAGACATTTCCATAAGGGGGGCGTCTTTTTTTCAGAAAAAAAAAATCGGATTTCAAAACCATTGTTTTTTATAGAAATATCAAAAGATACCTAGACGTAATTCAAAGCGAAAATTACAGCACATGGTAAAAAGAAAAATGACAAGGACGAAACTGTAAATATTCTGTTAAAATACGTTTTTGTCCGTCTATAACCAAGCTCAAAAAGGGAGGGGCTGCCTCCTTTGGATCCATCTATATATCTCTTAGGGGATGACCATTTGCTTCTGAGATGGATCTGGAAGTTTTTAGAAATAAATATTCTAGCCAGGTCATGAGCAAAAATAAAATAAATATCCTGTCATGCAACGAAATGATACGAAATACGGCCTAAATAGACGACTTGATAATAAATGAAAAGTATATTTTAAAAATGTCGCTTGTAAACATCAGAGCCAAGAAGGCTTTATTGAGAATTTCTGCGTAAATAAATTTGGACTTTTAATTGCCATTACTCAGATCCAAGCCATGGTAATGGCAATTAAAACCCCCAATTTATTTACGCAGAAATCCTTGTTAGCTAAGACAATATCAAGATTCAAGATTTCAAGATTTTATTAAACAACGCTCAGACACATATGTGTAACATGAGGTAAATATACAATATTAAACATTAAACATATTAAACATATCAATGGCCAATTATTTTACATCAATATACTTGTTAATTTTGAGGTCTATTTAGCATAAACAACAAACGAACAACGTGTTAGATATGTTTGCAGCTAGGGGAGATGTAACCCAATTTCGACATCGAGAGATGCATTGGGAGGGGATAATAATGTTTTCAAAGTAAAGAATTTTTTGTTCTAACAGAAAAAAATGGGATGCAATCGTGCCACTCGTACCCCCTCTTCTTTGTATGAGCCAAGAGCTTGACGTTTAATGTAAGTATATCTCCGATTTGAAAGCTGAACGGTATAATATTTACGGTCTACATTTGAAAGGACAGACCAAAATTTAAGTCAGAATTGAAAAGAATTTGAAATTTGTTCACACGGTTATATATCAAAACGCGTCACGGCACGGCAATAACTGTTTGATATTTCACATTTGTTGAGAAGACAGACCCATTAAGGACGATGAATCCACGGGAGGATATCATAGAACCAGTGCAAAAACGGTATTTATTCTTTCATTTTAGTATATTTTTACAAGCGAAATGTTTTAATCAGTATACTTAACATTTTAACGTTAGCGTTATTAACAGTACATTTACAAATTGTCCACTCACCCAACCGTTTTGCACAAAAAGAAGTTATTTTTGTCCCCATAATTTAAAAGAAATCAATAACATACAGAAAGGACACGAATGACGTCACGACGGGAAATTTTTAAAGGGAAATAAGCATGATTGATATTTCCCGCGGTTTTAAACAGGTACGTTTACCTGACGATTTCACAAAAACGCCTTGAACAAATTGAAAATTATTAGGAATTTCTACCAATATACTAAAATCACTATCTAAAAAAGTGTAAAACTTAATAAAAGTTGTGTGCCTTTGCATTTCACCTTTAAATATCTATTACATTGATTAAACTGTAGCTCTCTTAGTGTTGTATCATTCAACATTCTCCATGCTCTCTTAGTGTTGTATCATTCAACATTCTCCATGCTCTCTTAGTGTTGTATCATTGAACATTCCCCATGCTTTCTTAGACATATCATTGAACATTCTCCATGCTCTCTTAGTGTTGTATCATTCAACATTCTCCATGCTTTCTTAGACATATCATTCAACATTCTCCATGTTCTCTTAGTGTTGTATCATTCAACATTCTCCATGCTCTCTTAGTGTTGTATCTTTCACCATTCTCCATGCTTTCTTAGACATATCATTCAACATTCTCGTTGCTCTCTTAGTGTTGTATCATTAAGCATTCTCCATGCTCTCTTAGTGTGGTTTCATTCAACATTCCCCATGCTCTCTTAGTGTTGTTTCATTCAACATTCCCCATGCTCTCTTAGACATATCATTCAACATTCTCCTTGCTCTCTTAGACATATCATTCAACATTCTCCATGTTCTCTTAGTGTTTTATCATTCGACATTCTCCTACAGTTTTTTAATTTTTAATTTGATAACTTAGTGTTGTATTATTCAACATTGCCCATGCTTTCTTAGTGTTGTATCATTAAATATTCTCAATGACCTCTTAGTGTTGTATCATTCACCATTCTCCATGCTCTCTTAGACATATCATTCAACATTCTCCATGCTTTCTTAGACATATCATTCAACATTCTCCATGCTCTCTTAGTGTTGTATCATTGAACATTGTTCATGCTCTCTTAGTGTTGTATCATTCAACATTGTCCATGCACTCTTAGTGTTGTATCATTCAACATTGTCCATGCTCTCTTAGTGTTGTATCATTCAACATTGTCCATGCTCTCTTAGTGTTGTATCATTCAACATTCTCCATGCTCTCTTAGTGTTGTATCTTTCACCATTCTCCATGCTCTCTTAGACATATCATTCAACATTCTCCATGCTTTCTTAGACATATCATTCAACATTCTCCATGCTCTCTTAGTGTTTAATCATTCAACATTCTCCTAAAGTTTATTGACTTTTAATTTAATAACTGTAGCTCTCTTAGTGTTGTATCACTATAAACATTTTCCATTCTCTCTTAGTGTTGTATCATTCAACATTGTCCATGCTCTCTTAGTGTTGTATCATTCAACATTGTCCATGCTCTCTTAGTGTTGTATCATTCAACATTCTCCATGCTGTCTTAGTGTTGTATCATTCAACATTCTCCATGCTCTCTTAGTGTTGTATCATTCAACATTGTCCTTGCTCTCTTAGTGTTGTATCATTCAACATTCTCCATGCTCTCTTAGTGTTGTATCACTATAAACATTCTCCATGCTCTCTTAGTGTTGTATCATTCAACATTCTCCATGCTCTCTTAATGTTGTATCACTATAAACATTTTCAATTCTCTCTTAGTGTTGTATCATTCAACATTGTCCATGCTATCTTAGTGTTGTATCATTCAACATTCTCCATGCTCTCTTAGTGTTGTATCATTCAACATTCTCCATGATCTTTTAGTGTTGTATCATTAAAAATTGTCCATGCTCTCTTATATAGTAATGTATCATTCAACATTCTCCTAAAGTGTATTGACTTCTAATTTAATATGATAAATCAGATACCTCCACTTTCTGTTGCCGGTTTTTGTTTATGTCAAGAATGCAGTAAACTAAAGTTCGAATGAAAGCTCCATTTTGATTGGTCTGATTTCCAAACGAGAATCCAATCTAAAATTAGTGATTATATTCTGGATATTTATCATCTGTTTTTACTTTTTAGTAATCTAAGGTTGATATATATATAATTTTAGTAAGACTCGGTTTATACGCGTTTTAAAATTAAATCATGTGAAGCGAATTGACAAATCACAGCTTTTAAATAATATGAGATTATAATAAAAGCATATATAGATATTCGACTTCGTCTCGTTGAATATGAATTGCTTGGGTTAATAACTGTTTACATATTAATTAATTGTATAATATCAGTAGTGTTATATACTTTGTACTTCTTAGTACCACTTCTTATGATGACAAAGTCCTCTGTTGATGACGGAAACTAACTAGTATATAAAATACAGTGGTAGTACCAGTACTGTTATTAAAGGTTAAAGAAATGTGTGTCTCTACTCTACATACAATTGTCTTCTTGTTATTAATAGTAGATGTATCAATATCTCAAGGTAAGTTTTGATCTACTACATTGTATATACAAATGTACACTATTGATTGATTATTAACATATTTGAATGTGCCGTCGTGGTCGTGATCGTATGGTAGTTGTATTTACAGCTATCTATGCAGTCCTTGCGAGTTCGAATCCCGCTCATGACGAGGTGTACTCGATCACATTTTGTGAGAAAGTTTGTCAGTGACTTAGTCGGTGGTTTTCTCCGGGTACTCCGGGTACCCCCACCAATAATAAAGACATCCACGATATGACTGAAATATTGTAGAAAGTGACGTCAAACATTATAGCCCTAACCCCTCAAACTTTATGGTTTTCAAACATCTTAGTTAATATGTTTTTATCAATAAAGTGCTTACACTGTTTGTAGACATTCACTCTGTAAGAAAACTCCACCGCCGGTGTAACATAGAATTTAGAACAATGTAGAAAAATTACTCAAAAGATCATTGGTCTACAGCAAGTTAGACTTTAGCTGACGAATGTTGTTCCCAGTCAATTTTCAACGGGTTGACATATGAAAAACAACTCTCATTTTGAATTCCGCACGTTGAAAACTGCATGACCTCATCATTGAATATTGTCATTTTATGATCGTTTATACTATAATTAAAATTGCTGGATTGTTTTCCTGTGAAATTCAAGTATTCTAGTAGACTACACGTACAACTTGCGATTTATTCAGGTCAAAGTTCAACGTTGAAAAATGAACCGTGCAGATCAATTTAGTTGGCAAATAATTCGGGGGTAACTTTCTTATTACTAGTACTTACATTCCCAGTCATTTTCACTTTTGTTTTGTCTCAAGTTTTAGTACTGTGTTCATTTGCCCGGTAGAGGTGTAGAGGTCAGTGATCAACCATTTGATCTAAACAAAGAAATTAAGTTGCTGAACCAAGGGTTCCTTGTGGTTTAGTTCAAAGTCATCACTTTACGGCCGCCACCATGACCTGGTTAACCATTACGGAGTATCTGTCACAAATGACAACGGATATGATCCACTTGTCATAATCCGGTCATTTCCTCATTCATGGCTCATCACTGGGTTTGTCACACGAGTAACACGACAGATGCCACACGTAGAGCAGGAACTGCTTACCCTTCCCGAGTTTACCCCGGGTTTTTATCGAAGTTCGATCTTTGGTTTTCTGTGTAATGTTTTGTAGATCTTTGTTTGTTATTTTGTCCTTTTTAGCTCACCTTGCCGAAAGTCATGTGAGCTTTTGCCATCACTGGGCGTCCGTCGTCTCTGTCGTTCGTCATCCATCGTCCGTCGTCTGTTAACTCTCACTTTTGAGCCTTCTCCTTTGAAACCGCTTGATCAAATGAACCGCAACGTGGTAGGAAGCGCTCATATGCATATACAAGTGGTTTCCAAATGTGAGTGAAATGCCAACATTCATACATAAACGGCCGCGGATATCTTTATTATATTCTATTGACACCAACTATTTCGCGAGGAGAAGCCAAGGGTAATAGTTGGTGTCAAGAGGAACATTTAAGCTTGCCATCACTCTCACTGCAGTCAATAAGTATTTTTTATCATACCGAACAGTATAAGAAATTACAATACCATGGTCAGACACAAAACCTGCTCTCCACGTCTACTGTTATCGTTTGTGGGTTTCAGGATTTTAGTCCAGCATATGAAAAATTGAATGTTCTTGACCATGTTACCTCCAATAAATGAAGAGAATTAAAAATTTCACGAAAATATATCATGTCTCCGGTGAATAACACATAGGGGAGATGAATGGTCTTTTGGGTTATTCACCGGTGAATAGTTCATTACGCAATATACCAGTGGAGAGAATATATGAATACGTCTTTTTAATAAAGTTAGGATTATGGTGTTTAATACCACTTTTAGCAATATTTCAGTGATATCGTGGTAAGTTTTATTAATGGAGTACACGGGGAAAACCACCATCATGGAGCAAGTCACTGACAAACTCTTTTTAATAGGAAAACGTATGTACTGCCGTATAACAAAATGTAACATTTGATCAAGTCGGAATAAAATCTATGGCGGAAATTCAATATCATCACAAATCTTACTTTGAGTTTTATTGTTCATTGTGACCAGACAGATTACCCAATCAGAAATATATATATACATATATGGGAGGGGCGGCTTACAATTTGGAATTTGTATTTCAAAATGAATGAATGAATTAATTGTTTGTTTTACAGATGAATGTCCCTCTTCAGCATGTAAAGGCGAAACAGGAGTTCGTGGATTTCCTGGATTGTCTGGACGATCCGGAATGAAAGGCGACCCAGGTAATTATCTTGTGTTTGATAATACATGTATAAAAAATAAGGCATGATTATCTGTACAACTAAAATAAAGAAAATACATTGTACTTTGACATTTCCATCATATTTCTCTGTACAACTGAAGACTAAAATATGACTGACCAGTCATGTCCTATCCGTATAGTTAAAACAAATAACGAAGCAGAACTCTACAATCATTTTCTATTTGTATATTTATAATTAGGGCCCGGCTATGAGAGAGGGGTTCAGCCGGTACATTTGTCCGGGGCCCGTAGACCCAACAAGGGGCCCGTAAATCTTTGAAGGGCCCAAAAGCTCTTGCCATAGACGTTTTATTTAGATATTTTTCATTTTTTGGAGTTTGGAGGTATTTTCAACTATTTTTAGTTTATTTAGAAAAATACTTACGTAAAATTCACTTAGACTTCTGAATTATGGCTGTTTATCATCACTCAGTTTACATTGTAACCAGGAAGGCCATAATTTCATTACAAGTGGTTTTATTGGCCCTCAAATCCGCCATTTTGAGAGAAGTCTCAACCTGTCCCATGGGCCCCAAATCAGTCTTGTTCCGCCTTGGAAAATCTCTTTGGAGGCCCTGTTTATTATAAATAATAAGGTATGATTTTCCCGTCAGTTTTCGTCTGTTACTTAACAGTAGTGGGAAAACCAGGGTTCTACACCAATGGCACCGCCCATAGCACCACCCACCGGGTGGTGCATTGACTTCACAGTCACGTGACTGGATGTATGACGTCATCGTAGTGACGTCCCACAGAATGAGGCATGCCAGTAAGTGGATTTCATATTTTGGGGCCCTTCAGAGGGGGTGGGGCAAGGTCATCAAGTGCAAAAAATTTAAGTTTTAGAAAGGTAGTCATGTAGTATATCAAATGAAAGGTCTTGACGAGGAGGTTTCGAATTTCATATTTTTGGGCCCTTCCGAGGGGGAGGGACAAGGTCATCAAGTGCAAAACAATTAGTTTTAGAAAGGTAGTCATGTAGTATATCAAATGAAAGGTCTTGACGAGTAGGTTTCGAATTTCATATTTTTGGGCTCTTCCAACATGCATAACTGCCAGTTTTGTCGCAGTTCCTATGTATGGCCTCATGATTTAACAAGAAACATCAGAAAGAAGCATGACCCCGAACAGCAAAGCATGCATTCTCAACATCAACTAGAAGTGTATTCTCAGCAGCAGCAGCAGCAGCAAGAAGCGTATTATCAGCAGCAGCAACCACAATAGCAAGAAATGTATTCTCAGCAGCAGCAGCAACAGCAAGATTCATACATAATTGTAAAGGCCAGTCAACCGTATCCACAGAACCATCAGGCGTATCCACCAACGTCGCCACCACCACAACCGTCGCCATCTCCGCCGCCACCGCCCCCGCCAGCGCACTTTCTCCTCCTCTGCTTCTTCTTCCAATTCCTTCTCCTCCTGCTATGCTTCTTTCTCCACCTGTTCTGCTTCTTCCGCTTCCCCCTCTTCTGTTTCCTCCGCTTTCTCCTCCTCCTCTGCTTCTTCTTTCGCTTCCGCCTCATCCTCCTCTGCTTCTTCTCCTTCCGCTTCCTCCTCCTCCTCTTCTGCTTCTCCGCTTCCTCTTCCTCCTCTGCTTTTTCTTCCGCTTTCTCCTCCTCCTCTTCTGCCTCCTCCTCCGGAGAGAATCACACTCACTGCACGTTACATAGTAGTGGCAGATAGGGTGTTGTAATACAGAAAGTTATCGACCCTAGTGGGAGTCAGGTCCCGTAATATTTGCCATGAACGGATGTAAACGAAACTCGTTCTCTACTTCATTAGCAGTGGTGGCGGCGGCGGTGGTGGCGGCGGTGTATACGCCAGATGGTTCTGTGGATACGGTTGACTGGCCTTTACAATTATGTATGAATCTTGCTGTTGCTACTGCTGCTGCTGCTGCTACTGCTGCTGCTGCTGCTGCTGCTGAGAATACACTTCTAGTTGATGTTGAGAATGCATGCCTTGTCGTTCGGGGTCATGCTTCCTTCTGATGTTTCTTGTCAACTCATGAGGCCATACATAGGAACTGTGACAAAACTGGCAGCTATGCGTGTTGGAAGGGCCCCAAAATGTGAAATTCGAAATCTACTCGTCAAGACCTTTCATTTGATATACTAGTACCTTTCTAAAACTAAATGTTTTGCACTTGATGACCTTGCCCCACCCCCTCTGAAGGGCCCCAAAATATGAATTCCACTTACCGGCATGCCTCATTCTGTGGAACGTCACTACGATTACGTCATGCATCCGTTCACGTGACTGAAGTCACTGCACCACCCGATGGGCGGTGCTACGAGTGGTACTATGGGCGGTGCCATTGGCGTAGAACCCTGGTTTTTCTACTACTCTTAACATTTATGATAAGGTATTGATCACACTCATCATGTTGAATCCGTAAAATATAAATAGAGAAATTATGAATGTCTCATCATATTAAAATAAAAAATGAAACACAACTGTCCAATTTTTCAGCTATGTCATGGCGAGAACAATTTACATTCGATGACCGCATCGGTGGTGTAATGGTTAGCGTGCTCTCCTCGAGTGCGGTAGATCGTGGGTTCGAGTCCTGGTCGGGTCAAACCAAAGGCGATAAAATTGGTATTTGTTGCTTCTCCGCTATGCACGCAGCATTAAGGAGAAAGAGTAAAAACTGGTTGGCTCAGAATCAGAATAATGTGTCCGAGTGGAGCGACATGTCTACCCGCAGACTGTTCTTTCAATGAACTAGCACTATAAAAATTCAACCCAGCGTGTTGGTCTAGTACAAAGCGAGCCTCATCGTCATCTTATTGAACATTAACTTGTTAAATATATAGCTGAAAAAATGATGAATGGGCGTTAAACAACAATCGCTCACTCCCTTACATTCGATGAGAGGATGATGGCTTTGTACTAGACAAACACGCTTAGTTGAATGTTTATAACGTTTGCTTACTGAAATAACAGTCCGTGGGCTAGACATGTTGCTCCACTCAAATTCATTACCATAATTCATAGCCAGCCAGTCTCGCCCTTACCACTTTCATAGTTTTTGGTTTCACCTGTCCGTGGTTCGAACCCTCGATATACCACACTCCAGGCAATCACGCTAACTACTGACAACCGGGGAATGTTGCGCTTGGGGACTAATAGTCCATTAGCAGAGGTGTCGACACAGTGATTATTAGTTTAGACCCCTGGTATCTCGGCGTACACAACAGTTCGTGGTATTTCCTCCCTTTTGTCTCAATGAACAGGGATAGTACATACCTTTGACATACAGCTTGACTTCCTCGACGAATGTACTTATTTTTTAGATAAAGGAGCCTATTCCGGTCAATTATTTCTATGGAAGATTGTAAGTTAATGGCAGGGGCGGATCCAGGGGGGGGGATGGGGCCCACGGGTGACCCCCTAAAATTGAAAAAATATGATTTTTTTTGCGCAAAATCGTGATTTTTCACACGAAATACCTCCAAATTTTCGCGCCTCCCTCCGCTCGGCGCGATTTTTTTAAGTGCGCCCCCCTAACTTGAAATCCTGGATCCGCCCCTGAATTGTGACATACATTCTTTGAGCCTACAAATGCTGTTTCGTCTGACATTTTCGTGGTGTTTATAATAAGTAAATCTTGCAACCAAATGTCGCGTTTTACCAATGAAATCTCGTACGGAGGAACATTCCCAAGAAGCATTCAGTTTGTATTTCAATATCCTGATTTATAAATGTTTTACCTCACAAATAATGAAAAATGTTAATTTTGTATTTTATTTATTTTTATAGGTTTATCTGGTTTCCCTGGAATGAAAGGTCTCACCGGTATGTTGAAAGCTTAATAGTTCATGTATACTGTAGTTTTCTTATAATGATAGTTGCGACGACCACTAACAAAATGCTGACAGGAGAAATAAACTGAGCAAAAATATCACGTTGTCGGAACAATTCCAAAATCCAATTGAAAAACCATAGAAACGAGAAGTGTCCAATTTAGAATATTAACTGTAAACGAAATTGGTAGCATTACAATATCAATTCTAAGATACATTACAGACATTCACAATCCTATCAGACAAGCAACAAGCAATAGAGGAAATGCTTGAAGTCTATACCGGAAGGATAATCAGAAAACGTGAAATGAAAAAGAACAGACAACACAATACCCATGTAAAGACACAAACAATGGTCGACAAAGCACACAGACAACACAATACCAATGTAAAGACACAAACAATGGTCGACAAAGCACACAGACAACACAATACCCATGTAAAGACACAAACAATGGTCGACAAAGCACACAGACAACACAATACCAATGTAAAGACACAAACAATGGTCGACAAAGCACACAGACAACACAATACCCATGTAAAGACACAAACAATGGTCGACAAAGCACACAGACAACACAATACCCATGTAAAGACACAAACAATGGTCGACAAAGCACACAGACAACACAATACCCATGTAAAGACACAAACAATGGTCGACAAAGCACACGTACAACACAATTCCAATGTAAAGACACAAACAATGGTCAACAAACCGCACAGACAACACAATACCCATGTAAAGACACAAACATTGGTCGACAAAGCACACAGACAACACAATACCAATGTAAAGACACAAACAATGGTCGACAAAGCACACAGACAACACAATACCCATGTAAAGACACAAACAATGGTCGACAAAGCACACAGACAACACAATACCAAAGTAAAGACACAAACAATGGTCGACAAAGCACACAGACAACACAATACCCATGTAAAGACACAAACAATGGTCGACAAAGCACACAGACAACACAATACCAATGTAAAGACACAAACAATGGTCGACAAAGCACACAGACAACACAATACC
>MJUT01022824.1:618613-635827 GCA_002080005.1 Gigantidas platifrons
ACGGTCAATGTCCTCATCACGATTCACGGTCAATGTCCTCGTCACGATTCACGGTCAATGTCCTCGTCACGATTCACGGTCAATGTCCTCGTCACGATTCACAGTCAATGTCCTCATCACGATTCACGGTCAATCTCCTCGTCACGATTCACGGTCAATGTCCTCATCACGGTCAATGTCCTCGTCACGATTCACAATACACAAAAACGACAACAACGAATAACAAAATTCTTCAAAATGTTCATATTTTAATATAAAAATGTTCCCATTAATATATATATAGGGGTAGTGATGATCTTGTTTGACAATAGTGTTCTGAAATTTTATCTGTTTAGCTTCCATATAAAGTCATGGTATTTTTAGTATTTCATTTTTTTATTTGCGTCGCAAAAACAATTTGTCAGAAGTATACGATATAGAGAATAATACATGGCAAAATCCGTATCATATGCCGTATCATCCCGAGATACCAATATCATCCATAGGGCCTTTAGGCCCGAGGGATGATATTGGTCGAGGGTGATACGGCATATGATACGGATTTTGCCATGTTTTATACACTTTATCATATATTTAAACAGGAGAGTATACAATTAATTTGTGTGTCAAAATCAATTGATAAATGGCTTTCAGGTACAATAAGTGAGTATTGACAATAAACCCTCTAAAAGGTGTACTTTGATGTCCTTTTATCTGTTATTTCATATATTTCAACCATGCCTTTGATAATACATGTATTTTATGAAAATTTTGAAATTTTTGAAAAACATTTTGAAAAATTTAAATTTTTTTGAATTTTTACACTTTTATTTTTAATTTTTAAATTATATGAAAATATTGATTTTTTTTGAGAATTTGAAATTTTTTATATTTTTTAATTTTTTTGAAAAATTTAGAAATTTATGAAATTTTGAAATATTGAAATTTTTTAAATCTTGAAATTTTTTGGAGTACGATAAAGGGTAGTGGTATGATAAAGGGTAGGCATCTGGCACTTTATCAAATATTCAAAACTACTGTATTTACCACTAAATATATAATAAAAAATGTTTATGCACATGACCTTATCCATATCGTCCTGAATATAACTGAAAAATTGCTTGCTGGCCGTTAAACATCAATCAATCAATCAATCAATCAATCAATCAATCAATCAATCAATCAATCAATCAATCAATCAATCATATCGTCATGGCTATCATCCCTCGACTGCGTATCTAGCTGATAGAGGTCTCGGGATGGTACCCAGGCCAATATGGAAAATGTCATGTATCAATCTTTATCACATATTTGTACGTTATTCGTACCGTTTTGCTTGTGTGATAAACGAAGACGTTCCCGATCCATATCAGTGCCCGGGGCAAATAACCGGTTATTGTGTCCTGCGTCGATGACGTCATTGTGACAAGTAAGCAAACATCATACAAAAAAACGATTAAACGGAGATGAAAAATATCGATACAAAACGTAAAATTGAGAGTAACATAAGGATATTCAAGGATTGGTTATCAACAGTGGGAGAACACCGTAATCATGAATATATTGGATTCGAGGAAATGTACATGCACCTGGCAAGATTTTTTTTTCAGCGCGCACGAAATTCAAACAGGATTACGAACCCGATTCATTGAAATGTATCCAAGCTTCCATCAGTAGATATCTTAGTGATGGCGAATGTAGATATTTACGCCATCGTATCGACTATTGAGAACTATGAAAATAAAACAGTTAGTCTAATTTTCATCAGTAATAACTCTGTCCAGTCAACGGATACTAATAATGACTCTAATAAGCAAACCGCCATCGTTTTGGCTCCCATTTTGCCTAACTCCAAAATAACACAATTCCCATACTCAAATTTCCAGAGAAATGTGACAATATTTTTTTATGACACAAATGATATGAATTGGAAGTCTGATTTATAATTACTGAAAAGTTATGTTCAATACCTGTGATAAATGCGGTGAATAATTTGTTGATTTTTACTCGTTATTTATTTTGTTGTTATGTTGATGAATAAACATAGATTCAATATTCATTTACAATTTATTTATTTCAGTCATGTGATCAACAGATTATAACAGATTATAACATAGCCTTTTCCATATAGGTCCTGGTATCATCCCTCGACCCATATCGACCCGGGTACCATCCCGAGACCTCTATATGAAAGTCTCGGGATGATACCGTGACCGATATGGAAATGGACATGTTATAATCTATATGTATGTATTAATATAACTTGTACATATATAAGTTGACGATGATTATTATCCCCTCACCAACGAAGTTGCGAAGGGATATAGTAACGCTACCGTCCGTCCGTCCGTAACATCCTAGTGAACACTCTAGAATCAACATCCTTCAATGGATTTTGACCAAACTTGGTACATACTTAGTCCTTAAGAGAACCTGGAACCCTATTGATTTTCAAGGTCATAGGTCAAAGTCACCGGGTCAAATTTTTGTATAGCGTAACATCCTTGTGAACACTCTAGGATCAACATCCTTCAATGGATTTTGACCGAACTTGGTACATACTTAGTCCTTCAGAGAATCTGGAACCCTATTGATTTTCATGGTCATAGGTCAAAGGTCACCGGGTCAAATTTTTAGGCGAGGGGATACGCCACGCTTTGCGTTGCCCTTGTATTATTTGAACTGGTCGAGTCATTGTTTTATTCAGCGGCGAACCACTATTACAAACACACAGTTGTGTCGTTAACGTGTTTTGTTTTTGTGTACAAATTGCTAGTGTTTGCTATTAATGACTTGTATATTGTTTTAATTTCGTAGGCCTTCCTGGGTTAGACGGAGAGAAAGGTGACACAGGTATGTGGAAAGTTTAATGTCACTGTTAAATGATAACCACCATAAAGGAAATCGTCCAAATAGTGAATAATATTATCATTCCCGCTTTTGATTTCTGTAAACCAGTGAAGAGCGGAGGAAAATTTCTCAGTCAAAAAGGGAACAACTGAATGACGCGCCCATAGGAAGGCACTTGTCAAGATAATACTTGTTATTAAAAACAAAATCTAACCGATCGAAATATGATGGGGATCACTCATAATAAACAGAAATCGCTTTGAACATCGGCCTTTGCCAACCATCCTCCATTTCCGATGCGCTTTTAGCCAACGTCACGACATTATCATTACTTGAATATCTCACAGAACAAAATTTACTGTCAATAAAATCAGTAACCGAATGTTCTCACGGGTGGCTTGCTACATCACACGCACGGATACTTGAACATCGCCTCGAGTAGGGTTTATGCAGTTTTACAATTTAAAAAAGGAAAACTAACAAAACCAAGTAGTTCACCGGAAGGGCCCACATATCAGACTTCATTGTTAGCATACATTCAATGCGTGGAAACCCGTCAGTTTTGCAAACATTTCTGTACAGTTAAATGGGTTTTGTGTGAACGGTTTCCTTGCCCGGAATTTTAACTGTACAGAAGTGTTTGCAGAACTGACGGATTTCCACGCAATGAATGTATGCTAACAATGAAGTCTGATATGTGGACCCTTCGGTGAACTACTTGGTTTTGTTAGTTTTCCGTTTTTTAAATTGTACAACTGCATAAACCTACCTCGAGGCGATGTTCAAGTATCCGTGCGTGTGACGTAGCAAACCACTCGTGTGTTCTGCAGGTTTAGACAAATTATGAATCAAACGAACATCTCCGTTATTTTTAGTTGTCAAAAAGATCGGCGAAATTCACAGAGTTGACATGGGCGGGTGACTAAAAGGGTCAGCAACTCTACACATTGTAATTTCTTTATTGATTTTTCGGCAAGCGACATTCATTGTGTATGGACACACTTTTTTGAGTTATTTGTCAAAACTGGTAACCGTGTGTCTGTATACTTTAATTTAAATGCTAATCTAAGTCCTTCTATTAATTATTTTGCTACTTCCTGGAGCGGATACAATAACAATGAATTCTCTGTCTCATTTACACAAATAGGAGATGTCCCCCAATGAATATCACTGGCAACAAAGAAGCTACTGAACCACGGGTCACTCTTGGTTAATTTGAAGTCATTACTGTGACAGTTTTACGGTCGCCACTACGACTTGGACCGATATGGAATACTTCAGTGTCACAAACGACCACGGATATGTTCCACTAGTCGTGTACACTTCCCAGTCCTTTCACCCCCTCCCAGAGGGTGTGCTGGGGGTAGAATAGGCATCAGGTTTCTCCGTTCTAGAGGCACTAGTCCTCTAAAAGGGTCAACCCCGCGGGAACCCAGGGGTATAGAAATGGGACCGAGAGCTTCTTCGGCTTGAAGGGGCGTCCGTCGGTTGTGCGGGATGTATAAATTGACAACCAACCCGTCCTTCGGATGAGACGTAAATAAAACCGAGGTCCCGTGTTGAGAGATTGCCACCCTCTTCGCACGTGAAAGAAACCAGTGTAACAGCTCATTATGAGCATTATGCTCATGATGAGTGGTCCATAGGAGACCTGTTGCACTGGCAAAATTATCCGTCCCTACTCATCACATTTCCTTTTTTCGAGTCTCGTGGCGTTTAAATTATTCTCGTCCTGAATATAGCTGAAAAAGTGCTCGCTGGACGTTAAACATCAATCAATCAATCAATCAATCCCAGTCCTTTCCTCATCCATGACATCACTGGGTTTGTAGCAAAATTAACACGACGGGTGCCACTAGTGGAGCATGAACTGCATATACCATTCCGGAGCACCTGAATTCCCTAATCTTCCGGTTTTTAGTGGGGTTTGTGTTACTTGATCTTTACTTTTATGTGCATGTTTCATAGATCGTTGTTTGTCCTTTTGTTCTTTTATCTTTGGCCATTGTGTTATCTGTCCTTCGATTTACGGATTCTAATTACCCCTTTGATATTTTCAAACTTTTCTTAGAAGTATTTTGTAATGTCGTTTGAGCTCTTGTGTGTGGTTCCCTATGCCTCTTGTGTGGCTTCATTGTGTCAAGCAGCAGGATTGAAATGGACTTCTTTTTTGTATAATCAATAAACTTGCTACTGTTTGTAGTGACGTCACAGTTGAAAGGGTAAAACGAGGTTCGGAATAAATAAACAGCACCCATCGAATTTAGATTCCGGCTTTCCTGGGTTAGACGGAAGGAAAGGTGACCGAGATATGTCGAAAGTGTAATATCACCGTTAAATGATAGGTCTCTAATAGCTGTAGATAGTATTAACAACAAGAAAACAAGGTAAGAGAAGTAAACGAGACCAGCCCATGCTAGACAAAGGGTACAAAAAGTAATGTAATTGACATGTTTTGATACTGTTAGGTCGATGTTTGACGATAGGAAATATGTATTGTAAGTACTATTGTACTAGTATGTCATTTTTAAAAAGGTTTGCATACATATGTTGGCAAATAGTATAGACTAATAACTAGATGTAATACATTGACATACACATGTACTACACATGTAGTACACATGTATGGTAGTTGAATTTACAAATACATGTACAATCAGTGCCTATCATCACTTAAGTTGTAAGTTTGAATCCCGCTCACGGAGAGGTGTACTCGATAAAACATTATGTGATAAAGTTTGTCAAGGACTTATGGTAGGTCGATGGATTTCTCCGTGTACTCCCGTTTACTCCACCAAAAACTGGGCTCCACAATATAAATAAAATATTGTTGAAAGTGGCGTTAAACACGTCTAATGTTACTGCAGGCATAGAACATGGGGATCGCATAATCGTCCATTATTACTGCAGGACAGTGGTATCTCATAATCGTTTATCGTTGCTGCAGTTCTAGGACAGGAAGTCTCATAATGGTCTAATGTCATTGCAGGACAGGGGGGTCACATAATCGTCTAATGTCACTGAAGGCATAGGACAGGGGATCTCATAGTCATCAATGTCACTGAAGGCATATGACAGGCGGTTAAATAATCGTCTAATGTCGCTGCAAGACATGGGATCTCACATTATTGTCTGTCCTTATTCGATTTACTGTGAAATCACTTTTATACGTGGGATACCAATTTTCGTGGTTTTCGTTGGTAGGCTGATCCACGAAATTAAGAATCCAATGAACAATGAAACTTGGTAAACAGTTTTACATCGAATACGAGCATGCCTTTTAATGGGTTATATCCACGTGAACATGTTTTTTTTTTAATGATTTGATTTTAAATGCATGTGTAAAAACGACAGAAATCTTTATTTGTGAAAAGATTTTTTTAACAACTTCCTGTTATAGAAATAAAAAATGAATCGAATAAAGAAAGATAACGATCAGGAATAACGACCCTTCATTCTTCGTCCTATTGTTTTGGTTGACTTTCTGTAGTAATGTTATTCTATCAGGAACTTACGTTTACAAAGATATCCCTTGAATTCAGAACTCCCTGTCAATCTTACATAGACTTTTATATTATTTGATATTCTAATGTTTTGTCTATGAGCGTACCTGATGAAGGTTGTTCAGAAACGTGTTGCTTGTACTGACTTACATATCTACGTTTTTATTGTATACAAATATATATACACAGAAAGTGATTAATTTGTTTTAAAATGAATATTAAAATCATGGATATTTATTACAAGTTATTGCAATTTGTGAATACATGGTAGTCACCTTGGTTTATACGATGCCAAAGAATAACTATAATAGTTAACATTTCCATTGATTTTCCAGGTCGCTTAGGACCCGGAGGGGGTATTGGTGAACCAGGTACGTCAAATTTATTCAAATTGCTGGTAATTGTTTTCAATAAAATGCAAAACAAAAAATACCACATAGTCACTGTCAGAACAATTCGAATATATAACACTATCAGCACAATTCAAAAATACCAAACTGTCAGAACAATTCAAAAATACCAAACTGTCAGAACAATTCAAAAATACCAAACTGTCAGAACAATTGGAATATACAACACTATTAGCACAATTCAAATTCAAAAACACCACACTGTCAGAACAATTCGAATAAACAACACTATCAGCACAATTCAAAAATACCAAATTGTCAGAACAATTCAAAAATACCACACTGTCAGAACAATTAAAGAATACCACACTGTCAGAACCATTCCAAAATACCACGCTGTCAGAACCATTCCAAAATACCACACTGTCAGAACCATTCCAAAATACCACGCTGTCAGAACCATTCAAAAATCACTAAATCGTAGAGAGACACAATCGATACAGCTAACACACATATACATGGCAGCTTACTTTCTTGACTAGTTAGATTTACTCAAGCATGTCCTTTCAGTGAGATGATGCGATCATTCAAGTGCTCTTCACGTGTATAATACCATGCTATACTTTTGAACATATACATTTTATGATAAGTTATTATAATTTTGAACATATAAATTTTATGATAAGTTATTATAATTTTGAACATATAAATTTTATGATAAGTTATTATAATTTTGAACATATAAATTTTATGATAAGTTATTGTTAATGAAAACACACATACCTTTATTTATTGTTTGGTAAAAATTATATAATAAAGAAACAGAGCAAAAGCTAGATTTGCATTAAAAGATAATGAAGTATTAAAATACATTTCTACATAAAAAAAAGAAAAAAAAAAAACAAAAAAAAGAGAAATGTTTAACTATTTATTTACTCTCTAAGAAATGTATGATATTTATTAGCTATATTTTTCTTCGTAGGTCCAAAGGGACCACCTGGTAAGTAATGAAATAGAAAACCAAAAATACCACACTGGCGCAAAAACTCTAAATAAAATCGTAGAAATAAGAAAAATCTATATCCCTAACAAACAATTACATGATCACTCACGTACCTGGCTTGAAAAGGTGTTCACACACAGTTATACACACTAACATACTATGGAGAAACGTTAGAGGATACGGAAAGGACAAGCAAAAAATAGGCAATCCAGAGAAACTGGCACACAAGGTACACAAAATGAAGACAAACAAAGCAAAAACACAGCACAATTCATTTGAATATATATAAATATGTTAATTTATGGTGTTTAATGTCACTTTCATCTATATTTCGACATATATGTCGTGGCGGTCAGTTTTATTGATGGAGGAAACCAGAGTACACGGAGAAAAACCATCGACCTGCCGCAAGTCACTGATAAACTTTATCACCTATTGTTGTATCGCCTAAGCGGGATTCGAACTCACAACGTAAGTGTTGATGGGTACTGATGGCAAAGGTTGTTAAATTTTATAATCAAGGTAAATAAACTTAGCTGTTATGTTATATTATATGTCTAGACGAATATGTTTTTGTTTGCAATACAACTGGATCTTGTACCAAAGATTAGATTTGTTGTGTTTAACGCCACTTTCAGCAATATTTCAGCTATATCATGGCGACCAGTTTTACTGGTGGTTCATTCGAAGTACCCGGAGAGAAACATCGACCATCGACAAGCAACTGATAAACTTTATCACTTGCGGCTGCGAGTCGAGTGCATCCTTTTTGTAATTTACAAAGACGTGTGCGAACGCACGCCTATTGGTAATAGGCTTGTATGAGTTGTTAGGTAATCCAACTACCTAACTCATTGAGTCATCCGGGCCCTTGTACTAAAGAAGAATAAATGAAGTACAATAATCTCTAGACTACAAACCGTTAATTACTAACTTAATTACTAATTAATTTTCTACAGGACTTCGAGGATCTAAAGGTAACAGCGGACAGCCAGGTATGGTTATTATTTACATGTAGATGTGATAATTTATGTATCACGATTACTTTTATATTACTGTAGTAGCTCAAATTGTTTTTTTTTTTTGTTTATATTAAAAGTTGCCAATATTCGATGTTTTATACTAATAAAATGTTCTGAACAAGAAGCCAGGTTTAAAAAATATGCTATAATGTCGTAATTAATGAAAACAATTCGAGTGTCTGTTGATGAAATCGCCATTAAACACACCTAATTATAAGCCGGCTTCTTTTCCGAAGTTTACCGGACACTGATAACTGCTATAAATAACCAGAAAACGTGTTTCAGGTATATATTGGTTAGAATTAATATAATTTAAGAAATATATCTATGAAATTGGATTCCGGTGTAATCAGTTAATATTATATAATGGTATTAAGAATGACACTTAAAATCGTAAATACGTGATGAAATCAATAAAAACAAACCCAAACATATTGTATGACATGTGCTTTTTCCCCAGCCAACTATTTCGCACATGCGCAAACGCTTTACCGAATGAGGTCGCTGTGTAGGTCATCAATGGTCATATGATTATATTCATGAATGTATGAATATTGATCAATATTGTGCCGGGTAAACATTGGAGTCTTGACTGGATGCAAGAAAATCAAACAGCGACGTATTTCCTTCGTTCTAGGCTATTTACGTATGATATTATGAAAAATTTCAACTGCAATTAGTATAAAACATCGAATATTGGCAATTTTTAATATATAAAAAAAAATTAATTCCGACAGCTTGTATGCCTTTAAGATATTACGATTGATAAATGATAAATACAGGGGTGTAGTGGTCGGGGTGACAACACTATGTTTTACCACCACTATTTTGACAAAAATCCAGAAAAATTAAAGATAGAAACTTGGGAGCCAAAATGTTTAGTTTTGCAAGAGGTATTTTTTTTATTTGAAGCCAAATGACCTGCTTTTAAGCTTGTCCCACTCTGGTCCTCTCCTGAATATTGCCTACACTCAGGTCTTATCTCGAAGCTTGCCCCTTCACCTTCCGGTCCACTCCCAACAGCATGCCCGCTACCTTCTGGTCCACCCCGAAACCTTCCTCACACTTTTCAGTCCACTCGTCTCCTATCTCTCTGAAATGGATATAGCTTCAAGTGAGCTTTTTGTCAGTTATACCATCACAAGAAAAGTGACCTTTTAATAAGTAGATATTTATGTTACTATTAGTTTATTTCACACTGACAGTTGATATTGGCGATATCTTGATTGTGGTCATGTGCTTGGTTTGTGTGACCGACTGATGACAGTGTTTGTACATTCACAAAATTGAGAAACAACGACAAATGCCAATGGACATGTATGTCCGTCTTTGATACCGCCACAAACATTTGGTGGGCATACACCTGTGTATGATATTCCGATTCTGACCGTACATCTGTGTAAATAAATTTGCAGCAACTTAAATAACAGAAATAAAACAATAACACATAACACAAGTCTGCATTTATACAACACTACATATTATAATTACATTTATGTTCAGAAAAATGACGACTGACTACATAAATATGGACAGTTCAATAGCATGTCAGTGAAGATCCTTATATCCTCAGCTCATAGGTATCCAAAACAAGGATTGGGTTTCACCATAGACCAGTTGTATTAAAATGGGTGAAGAGTGTGAGGTCGGCAATACAGATTAGAATTAGAACACTCAGTGGGTCTATGAGCACTCGCTCTACATTAATCTTTAAAGACCCAAATGCTGCTAAACAGTTGTCTCTCCTTCATGACAATTATGTTATTGTCTCCGCCGACAAGGCCCCTAACAATATTGTTTGTATGTGTAAATCACATTACATAAACTGCGTGATAAAGGAACTAGGTATTGACAATTCACTTGGCAATCCTACATATACCCCGACGACACTTACGAAAGAGGAAACCCTGGACAATCATAGGTCTGTTATATGTTCCTTTGGAATTTCAACCAAAGATGAAGAACTGGATCTACCATCACTCTACTTGATTCCTAAATTACACGAGTGTTCTTTCAAACAGCGCTATATTGCTGGGTCTGCCAAATGCTCCACGAAACCTCTTTCCAAATTATTAACATGTATTCTATCGGCAGTCAAAGCTGGACTTCAGAGCTACTGTGTCACTAGCTACTCGAGAGGTGGTGTGAATCAGATGTGGATTTTGAAGAAATCGAAAGATCTGTTAGAATACATACAATCTAGGTCCCTCTCCTCCTGCAACAGCATTAACACATTTGACTTCTCTACCCTTTACACGACTATTCCTCACTCTAAGCTGAAGGACAAATTAAAGGAATTGGTCCAACTGTGTTTCATGAAAAAGAATGGCAAACGTAGATACAAATACCTTGTGCTAGGAAGAGACAGATCTTATTTTGTAAAACACCACTATGATTCAATCAAAAAGTTCTCTGAAACTGATATTTTCAACATGCTAGAGTGTTTGATTGACAACATATTTGTTGTTTGGTGGACGTGTTTTTCAACAGACAGTCGGCATACCTATGGGTACAAACTGTGCTCCTCTTCTCGCCGACTTGTTCCTTTATTCGTATTAGGCATACATCATACAGGAGCTTCTCAAGAAAAACGAAAAAAAGCTAGCCCGATCCTTTAATATCACTTTCCGCTATATATATAATGTCCTTTTACTAAATGATTCTAGGTTTGGTGATTTCGATAATCTCATCTATCCCAATGAGCTTGAAAAAAAGGATACCCCAGATACTGATAGGTCTGCTTCATACCTTGATCTACACCTCGAAATCGACAGTGAGGGTCGGTTAAGAACGAAACTTTACGACAAAAGAGATGATTTTAATTTTCCCATTGTGAACTTTCCATTTATATGTAGCAACATTCCAGCAGCACCTGCATATAGAGTATATATCTCTTAGCTGATACGATATTCCAGAGCTTGTGGTTCCTATCAGGATTTCCTTGATAGAGGGTTTCTGCTAACAAGGAAGCTACTGAACGAAGGGTTCCTTTTGGTAATGTTGAAGTCATCACTTCGAAAAATGTTACGGTCGCCACCATGACTTGGTTGATCGTTATGGAATATCTGTGTCACATATGACCACGGATATGTTCCACTTTTCGTAAACACTTCCTGGTCCTTTCCTCATTCACGACATATTACCGGGTTTGCAACTAGATTAATACGACGGGTGCCACTAGTTGAGCAGGAACTGCTTACCCTTCTGGAGTACACGAGTTCACCTCCGGTTTTTAGTGGGGTTCGTGTTACTCGATCTTTAGTTGTTATGTATGTTTTGTAGATCGTTGTTTGTCCTTTTGTACTTTTTTCTTGTGCCATTGTGCTGTCTTCGTCGATCTACGGATTCTGATTGCCCCTTTGGTATCTTCAAACTCTTCATGTTATTATAAATCTACCATAAATTAAAATCTATCTATTAGAAATGACTAGATAATGTTTTGAGCTATTATTTAGTTGTGCTTATCAATACCTCGAAGAACAAATCCGATCTTAAATTATAATCAATTTAAATGACTTGTTAATGGGTCTGTCATAAAATCTCAAGGGCTTCCCAAGAATAAAAACACATAATTCAAAGATTAGCTAAAATCATTACCATCGCTATACAGATGATGTTCTGTCATTGAACAATTATCGATTACGTGAATACCTGTATCTCATCAATCTAAAGAATCACGAAACGAAGGATACGACTAACGCTCTAAAAGCTGCTTCTGACCTTGACATTCCCCTTAACATCGACGACGGAGTAAGATTAAAAACAAAAGTCTACGACTAATGTGATGACTTCATTTTTCCAATAGTCAACTTCCTTTCATCAGTAACACTATTCCAGCATCACCAGCGTATGGAGTTTACATTTCACAACTCATAGGTTATTCTAGAGATCGTGCCCTGGTTATTGATTTTCTGACAAGAGCTCAGCTACAGAAGCAAAAGCTTCCCAAACAAGGCTGCGTTGCTCATAGGTTGAGGTCATTGCTACAAGTATTATAATGTCGTCACCACGAACTGGTTGATAATGGATTTTTCCCCTATTTATTTGTTCTTTCCTCTGTCGCCGACATGACTTTTACCGGACTTAACTAAAGGATTAACACGTCTGTTAAAAAACAGGAACTGTTTATCCTTCAAGGACACCTTGGTTCACGCCGGGTTATGGCGTGGCCCGTATTGCTCATTGTTTAGTTTTCTGTGTTGTGTTTTTGTATTGTTTTTCTTCTGTGTCTTGTTCCCAGTGTTGCCTTTGTCTCTTAAGTTCACCACTATTTTTAAGTAGTGGTGTTAGTGGTGTTCGTTTGTCTCTTAAGTTCACCACTATTTTTAAGTAGTGGTGTTAGTGGTGTTCGTTTGTCTCTTAAGTTCACCACTATTTTTAAGTAGTGGTGTTCGTTTGTCTCCTAAGTTCACCACTATTTTTAAGAAGTGGTGTTCGTATTGTTTGTTTTGCCCTGGTTGTTCTTAGTTCGGTGCTGTGATGTCCGATACGATTTCTGTATAGTAACGATGTTCGGCTTGTCTCTGTCTCTAGTTGTTTGTAGGAGGGCGGGGCTCATATCATATTTATGTTGTTTGTGTTTGCTTGTGTGTAGTGGTTTGAGGTACGACTTTACTATATGAGTACATGTACCATCACCCCAGGGTTCTGGTGGGTCCATGTTGCTGATCTTTTTAGTTTTCTATGTTTGTTTTTTAATTTGTTGTTGCTTTGCTTGCTTTCTTTGTGTCTATTGTTTCCGGTTTCTCTGGATTGTCCCTTCAGTTTGTCTGACGTTTATGAAATATTTACCCATTCGTGCTGCTTGTGTCCATTCAGACATTTTTGTCTCAATATATTTTGTCTTGTAGGTTTTTCGAATGAAAATTAATCTCAGAACTTTACAGTTAAATGGAAGATCCGGATACAAAATCCAACAATACAAACACAGTTTTAAAGCAAACCAAGAGAACAAAAACTCGTACAAATCAGACACTAGGTATGAGACAATGTGTTCATAGAGGACCAGCATATCCTGCCGAGTGCTTTCTGTCAGGCGGTGATCTTATTTTGAAAAAAAAATAACAAAAACAAAAAACATTAAAAATATTCAAACTTTCGGAATGTTGACCACTTTTCGAAATAAATTAGCAAAACGTTTATCTTTGAAACGCTGTTTGAGAAAAGAATCTGAAAATGTTCAGAGGAAAATAAAAAAAAAGATCTTGCGAATATCCCATCCCATCCGTGATAAGACGAATATTCGGATGGGTGGTGAACTTATTTTGTAAAAAAAAAAGAAAAAAAAAAAAAAAAAATTATGATACTGATATCATCAACATGCTCGAGTGTTTGTTGTGTTTGGTAGACGCTGTTAACAGACAGTGGGCATACCTATGGGTACAATCTGTGCTCCTCTTCTCGCCGACTTGTTCTTATATTTGTATGAGGCAGACTTCATACAAGGGTTTCTCACGAAAAACGAAATGATGTTCAGCCGACCCTTTAATTTCACGTTCCGTTATATAATTGATGTCATTTCACTCAATAATTCTAAGTTTGGCGATTTCGTTGATCGCATCTATCTCATTGTGCTTGAAATAAAGGATACCACAGTCTGCTTCATACATTGACCTACACCTAAATCATAATATAAAAATCTGTCATAAAATTTTGATTTGATCTTTCTAGGACCCACAGGCGCAGAAGGTCTACATGCTGAATCTGGTAAGTGATGAAATAAATTATGCATGGACGTACAAAGTTAAACCTGTACATCATTGAAGCTCATCATTGTGTTATCCTTTGTACATGTTTTACGAGGAATCAAATTTCTCCTTTTTTTATGAAATGAAACGTGTTTGAAATTATGATAGAAATCAGGAAAGGGATGAGTCAACCGTGTCAATTACTTGTTAGCAGCAACTGAGAGATATATACTGTCACTGAAGAAAGTATGAAGAGTTGAGTAAGGACGACAACTTTAGTTTTTTGTAGTGGTTACAATCTTCCAGCTCTTTGTTGAAATCTACAAAAGAGATATTTATCGTGCAGAGTACATGGCACTCTCTAAATACGTTACCTACTATGGTTCACGGTGAGGTTTCTATATAACTAACACCTCTCAATGATACATTTCAACCCTTAATCGTCAACGTGGTCGGTAAATTTCATAAAAAATTAAATACTAGTAAGTTTATCAATGTGTCTGTGATTTGAAATAAACTGATGAATTTTTGTTTATTTGTAGGAGACAATTCATTACCGATCGTGAATGGTGTTGTCCTATTTTTAACAGATATTGTAGTCATTGGCATCTTAATATACCTGAAACAAAACAGAGGTAATAATTGTGTATTATCTCCCAATTACCACAATATTCAAGCATTTACTCTATAATCTGTTCTCGCCATGATACAGCTGAAACATTGTTCACAATCGCGCACTCACTCATCATGCCTGCAAAATGACTCGTGATACTATTGAAAAGACATACAAAACACCACAATAAGAACATTTCTTTTTCGAAGTGATAACATCAACTTTACCAAGAGGAACCCTTGGTTCAGTAGCTTCCTTGTTAGCAGCAACTCTCTATTAAGGAAATCCTGATCTGAACCACAGCCTCTGGAATAACGTATCAACTGAGAGATATATACTCCATATGCAGGAGTAGCTGGAATGTTGCTTCATATAAATGGAAACTTCGTTGTTCTAATACATTGATGTGTAATTAAGTGTGATATTTTTTACAGGACCAAAGATGGCAGATAATCCAACACAGTAAGTATTAAAATACATTTAATTTGCCAAATTGCTTTTGCTATAAAATTATTGTAGACATAATAAGAACTATTTCATCACTGATATTGTGTTGTCCTTACGAATTATAATGTTTGTAAGGTTCCTTCTAAATTGTATTTTATATATCCCTGGTGTTGTATTGTGTTTTTTGTACTGTTCCCTGTTATTGGTATTTATACTGCAATCGTTCTATGTGAGCANATATTTTTTACAGGACCAAAGATGGCAGATAATCCAACACAGTAAGTATTAAAATACATTTAATTTGCCAAATTGCTTTTGCTATAAAATTATTGTAGACATAATAAGAACTATTTCATCACTGATATTGTGTTGTCCTTACGAATTATAATGTTTGTAAGGTTCCTTCTAAATTGTATTTTATATATCCCTGGTGTTGTATAGTGTTTTTGTACTGTTCCCTGTTATTGATATTTATACTGCAATCGTTCTATGTGAGCAATCAAAATGCGTTGACAGTATATTTACAAGTGATAAACGGTCACCGTCATTTAGAAATTAGTTGGGGCCTCTTGGGGGTAACTAACTTTTTAAATAATTTTAATATTGGTAGTAATATCCATTAATGTCACCAATGATTGCAATATAAAGACAAAAACAGTGCATTGTCTTGACATAAAATTCGATATACGTATTCGGCACGAATCTGGAAAATGCTTGGGAAACCCTCGCATTTTCCCCGATTCTAAGATTCCCGTATATCGATTTTATGCCAAGTCAATGCACTGTTATTGTCTATTTAATATTTCACAGGTATTACTTTGCCGTCGATATTACGAACTTGTTTTAAGACATTCATTGGTATCTGAATAGATTAGTATGCTATAAACAAGTGTAAATGTAGTACAAAGAATACATTGTCATTTTATTAAATTTAGCGATCAATAAAGTGACACATCAACAGTTGTTTGATAATACGAAATCCGTATTTTATACAAATATCATGTGTTGTGTGAGGATAAGTCTCTCTATTTCTTGAAAAAGTTCCTGTCTTAATATTTTCATATCAAAAACACACTCAAATGGATCTATGTGTTCTAGTGTATCAATGCATTATTACAGAGTGTAATTATCCCGAGAGGCTTATTATTTTGATTATGTGAAAAACTCATGGAGATCCCCAAATCCTCCATTATAATACGCAGGTAGCATTGAGAAGAGATCATGCTATCAAGTATTTCAACATGACCGATTCTATGTGCAGACTTGTTCACCCCCGGTTTTTAGTTGGGTTCGTGTTACTCGATCTTTGGTTTTATATGTATGTTTTGTATATCGTTGTTTGTCCTTTTGTGCTTTTTCTTTTGGGCATTGTGTTGTCTGTTCTTCGATTTACGGATTCTGATTACCCCTTCAATATATCTTCAATATATCAATTACAATTATATTTATGACAAGCATCCGTTCACCCACAAACCTAGGAAGATGGTGAGAACGTAGTGTATGATAACAAAGACAAATATTTTCATACGACCGTAATTGACGTCCTGGAATAATGAATGGACCAAAGAAGAGGTAATGAGAAACTATACATCAAAGAATGACAGACAATACAATGGCCAAACGAATACAGAATGACAGACAATACAATGGCCAAACGAATAAAGAATGACAGACAATACAATGGCCAAACGAATACAGAATGACAGACAATACAATGGCCAAACGAATAAAGAATGACAGACAATACAATGGCCAAACGA
>MJUT01022824.1:661328-675088 GCA_002080005.1 Gigantidas platifrons
GGAGGCAGTCCAGTGAGATCAGATAGTTTGATCACGACAGGAGGCAGTCCAGTGAGATCAGATAGTTTGTTCACGACAGGAAGCAGGCCAGTGAGATCAGATAGTTTGATCACGACAGGAGGCAGTTCAGTGAGATCAGATAGTTTGATCACGACAGGAAGCAGTCCAATGAGATCAGATAGTTTGATCACGACAGGAGGCAGTCCAGTGAGATCAGAGTTTGATCACGACAGGAGGCAGTTCAGTGAGATCAGATAGTTTGATCACGACAGGAGGCAGTCCAGTGAGATCAGATAGTTTGATCAAGACAGGTCCAATAAGATCAGATAGTTTGATCACGACAGGAGGCAGTCCAATGAGATCAGATAGTTTGATCACGACAGGAGGCAGTCCAATGAGATCAGATAGTTTGATCACGACAGGAGGCAGTCCAGTGAGATCAGATAGTTTGATATCGTCAGGAGGCAGGCCAGTGAGATCAGATAGTTTGATCTCGCCAGGAGGCAGTCCAGTGAGATCAGATAGTTTGATATCGTCAGGAGGCAGTCCAGTGAGATGGGTGTGACAAGTTGCAACACAGAACATACAATAACTACATCATAAGAGAGACACAGACGTTTGGTCCAAGCTATCACGAACTTGACCTGGTGGGGTAATACTTGTTACCCAAGACTAACAACACAGAACACCAGACTCCCTGTACATACAGATAGACCTGTCAACAGTAGATTAACCAACCTCAGATACAGAGCCACAAGACCTTCCTGACACAGACAGGTCCATCAACATTAGCATGTCCTGTGGCACTGTCACTGCTCACCAAGAGTATATAAGATTAAATGTTTGTTGTTTGTTTGTTTGATGGTGCTTAACGCCACTTTCAACAGTATTTCAGTTATATAGTGCAGGTCAGTTTTATTGGTGGAGAAAACCACCGACCTGTCGCAAGACACTGACAAACTTTATCACTTAATTGTGTACACCTCGCCCTGGTCGAGATTCGAACTCACAAAATCAACGGTATGTCTAAACACCGCTCAGGACTCCTTAGTGCACTCAGGACATGAAAAAAGGGCTTATCAGATATTAAAGTAGATCATCTTATTCGAAATTTGATTTGCCATCGTATGCAATAGGATTGAAATCAATAGTATCAATATTTTTTTAAGTTGTAACCATTTTTGTGCGACAAGTGTCATAGCTGTGTAGTCAGCCGTGCGTGAACGCATGTTTATTGCACTGTAAAAAAAAGTGCAACTTTACACTAAAAATGGTGGCAGCTCAGGTACCATATAAAAGTGTGATGTTTGGCCCCTTCGGTCCCTTATAGTTAGGAAACCCCGACAGCTACCTCAATTCTGATTGAACAAATCAATTATTACATTATGTAAGGAGAAAAACTTTGACGTCAGTCTTCCACAAAAGATATGTCGTCGCCTATGTTTTGCTTATGAGAAACCCCAAAAATATAAGTGACCAAAAATTGTAATAGGTGCACAACTTCACTCCCCACAGAAGCGTCTCTGCAAATTTGGTTTGTTTCTGTAAAGTAGTCAAGGATGAATTGCAGATTAACAATATAACATCTACAGAATGGCAAGTTAAAAAAAACCCCGTAAAAAATGACAAAAGTAAAATAAGAAAATATACATGTATGGTGCACATCTACAATATATTCATGCACTTTTAATTACCAGAAGGGCCAACAACCCCCCAATATTAATACCAATCTGCCTTTAGTGTCAAGGAACCTAGCTTGTATAAAATTTCACAAGGATCTGCCAACTACAACTAAAGTTTTTGTATGGAAATGAGAGTCTACAGACAAAATAGATACCAAAGACCACAATAGCCCATTAAACAATAAGCTACCACAAATTTTTAAGGTTGTATAAAAAAGAAAAAAATTAAGGTTCCAATAGTCTTCTTTGGGCCAGATTTATCAATATTATAGCATCATGTTGCATCCTATATTCTACGTACAGAAGCAATGCAAAAATGTTGTACCTGAATACATGTATGTGTAACATTCCATGTTTTGGAGAAGACATTCTAAGTTGAAAAACTTGTGTCTAATTCGTTTGTTTTGAACAATAAAATATGTTTAAAGTAACATTCAATCAAAGGTTTATGACATCTATCATTTATTCATTGTTTTACAATCAACATTCATTTACTCATTGCTTCACAAACATTTTAACAGGTTGGGCACACTGGCTGAAACGGCATATAGGTAATTTGGCATATCATTGGACAAATAGTCTATATATTTACAGTGTCATTTTTTTCAATTTTGGATTTCAAAGTTTTTATTGAAAAGCGCATTCTAGGCGGTCCGTCTCTTTACTAAAATACACTCAAATAATATACTCAAATAAACACAAAATAAACTAAAATATACACATAATGTATTAAAATAATTATTTAAGATGGGTTTTTTTTTAGTTTATTTCCCATTTTATTCATTAAATTCGGTGTTCTTACTTACAAAATGGTCGCGGTAATGTAAAATTCAATCGGAATCGGACATATTTATCTTCCGGAATTTTGTAATTGGTATTTATCAGAATATCTTTTACTTATTCATTTATAACCTTATTCTATCATAAAGAAAACATTTATCACATTTCAGATTTTCCTTTATAATTGCATGACTATTTCCAGAAACGATAAAAATTGAGTGAGGGAAAAAAGTAAATATTTATAGGGAAATAAAGGATATATATTGCAGACCTTGCAAAAATAATGTTTTGGTCCTTAAAAATGTGATTATAACAATTTAACATTTAAATACATAAACGCTAGTGGCCTATACCAAAAGGTCAGTGATGTGACAGCTGCAGTTCCTGGTTCCACTACTATGAGGGGATGGACAGGGGGGATACTCTCTCCCATCTCCCGTCCCCTTCTCTCCCACCTCCCGCCCCCTTTCTCCCACCTCCTTTCTTAAAAAGAAAAGCAAATCTGGACAAAACTCCNAACGCTAGTGGCCTATACCAAAAGGTCAGTGTTCTACCCATGTGGTGCCTGTCGTCAGAACTGTACTACAGAAGTAATCCGATGTGACAGCTGCAGTTCCTGGTTCCACTACTATGAGGGGATGGACAGGGGGATACTCTCTCCCATCTCCCGTCCCCTTCTCTCCCACCTCCCGCCCCCTTTCTCCCACCTCCTTTCTTAAAAAGAAAAGCAAATCTGGACAAAACTCCGTTTTTTCTGTACTTTTATTATCTACAATATGGGTATGATCGACTTTCTTAAATTCTTGTTTCTTACATGATAATTTTCATCATTTGTCCCTTCCCCCTTCCTCCTGACAAGGAAAATTAAATCTCTTAAGTTATTTATTCACATTTTTTGGGAGGGGATAAGTTTTCTCCCATTTTACAAATTTCTCCTCTTCCACTTCCCACCTCCCGCCGCCTTCCTCCCACCTCCCTCTGCTCCTTCTCCCACCTCCCCTTTTGCTGTCCGCCCCCTCTACTATGAAAACCTGACCCTCCAAGACGTTGCTGGTTTCAGTGGGAGCATTGATTTCCAATGATTCCAATGCTTGAGAGACGAGATAGGACCGGTTTATGCCTTCGGTCTGCTTCTCCCTGGGCCATTATGGCAGCATCTGATGTACTTTGTATGAACATTAATTGTTTATATCCTCCGTGTAATGGGTCATCAGACTTTGTACAAGCCACTCTCAATACGTGTTTTAGTCCGTCAAATGTTTGGTCTAATGGCACCCTAACTATCATGTGGACTTCCATGGCACTGTTCACTGGTGGTATTTGGACACCTAACCATTTTGTACCTTTGCTAAATAATCATCCTTCACACAGTTCACCAGTAACATCACCAAGTAGAAACATTACGCCGCCTTCACCCGGACAATCCCCAATCAGCACTCAATGTCAATCTCGGGTTCAAACCTCGCCCATCAAGTCACCAGGTGCAAATTCTAGTGTTTATTCTTCACCAGTGCATTCACCAGTTGCAAATTCTAGTGTTCATTTTTCACCAGTTGTGAATTCTAGTCTTAACTCTTCACAAGTGCAAGCTCCAGTTAAGTTAAATAAACGTAGCTGCAAGTGAGGTGCTGCAACAAATGGTTGTCTATAGTTTTAAATAGTTATAAAATTATAAAATAATATAGAATAATTATTTTTATATTACATAAATCATTATCTCATAAATCTTTGATAAAAATAAAACAAAATAAAAAAAACTGATTAAAATTTAATAATATTGGGTGTCCGTCACTGTCCGTAAAATAACTGGGTATATATTTTGGATCATTATTTTTATTATTTACATGTATATATATTTTTAATGTATCAAAATCTATATGAAACTCAACTAATATTGTTCTTAAGCCCATTACACTTTTTCGATTATTACCTCTATTCATTTTTGTTTTCGGTGTTTTCTGGGGCTTTTCGGTGATTTCAGGGGCTTTTCGGTGATTCGAGTTAATGCACCTTATATACATTTTTAAAATAAATAATTGATCAGAATAACCTTAAATATTGATTTAAATCACTCAAACAAACTCATACACATATTAATGCGTTTATTTGAGTGTATTTGAGTAAAAAGACGATCCCCATTATAGGTAAAAAGCAGCAACTTTTGTTTTGGAATTTTGTTCTGTAACTCAACGGTAAAATTGTATATGCTGGCATTCTCTATTTTGTTGAACACGGCAGAAGCTCTCGTGTTTTCTTGAAATGTGGCTTGTGAAAGAGGAAAACCTCATGAAGCTAAAGGTGCTGTGGCATCTTTCTATTCCACATGCTATATTAAAATTTGGATCCTCTCTGTGGATTAAAGATATATGATTGATGACATGATGTAAGAATTGACACTGTTAAAATCTTTACGACAAATTCTACATATCATTGTGAAATGCACTTTGGGACAACTGTAGCTTACCGCCGTGTCAACTTGAGGTGCAGTACGTTCGCTTCGGAAGTGTTACATGCGGTCAAAATCGTTGTATGCTTTTCTCCAAAGGAAAAAATGATGAAGCATAAAGCGCATCAATAACTCTGATAAAAAAACAACGATCGATGACTCTGTTTCCCCGCGCCGTAACACGAATAGTAGAATTTTAACACCAATTTCGGTATCGCCTCAAGTGTCGCTTTTCTCCTTTCTCTGTCGCAATGTGCACCCATGGCTCGCACTGGATCTGTCAAGTCTCACACGATTATTTTATACATTTTTGCTGATAATATTTTATGTTTCATTAGATTTACATATTTAATTGGTTCTGGGATTAGTCAAAGCAAGGACGAATATATACATATTTAGCTTGTCGGGGGAAAAAATAAGTAAATGAGAAAAAAAGATAATGACCACCCTAATTCTTTTATTATCGCCTCGCCAACGAAGTTGCGAAGGGATATAGTAACGCTACCGTCCGTCCTTCCGTTCGTCCGTCCTTCCGTAACATCCTTGTGGACACTCTAGAATCAACATCCTTCAATGGATTTTGACCAAACTTGGCACATACTTAGTCCTTAAGAAAATATGCAACCCTATTGATTTTCAAGGTCATAGGTCAGAGGACAAGGTCACCGAATCAAATTTTTACCGCGTAACATCATTGTGAACACTCTAGAATCAACATCCTTCAAGGGATTTTGACCAAACTTGGTACATACTTAGTCCTTAAGAGAATCTGGAACCTCATTGATTTTCAAGGTCATAGGTCAAAGGTCAAGGTCACCGGGTCACATTTTTTACCGCTTAACATCCTTGTGAACACTCTAGAATCAACATCCTTTAATGGAATTTTACCAAACTTGGTACATACTTAGTCCTTAAGAGAATCTGGAACCCTATTGATTTTCAAGGTCATAGGTCAAAGTCAAGGTCACCGGGTCAACATTTTTTTTTACCGCGTAACATCCTTGTGAACACTCTAGAATCAACATCCGTCAATGGCTTTTGACCAAACTTGGTACATACTTAGTCCTTAAGAGAGTCTGGAATCCTATTGATTTTCAAGGTCAAAGGTCAAGGTCACCGAGTCAAATTTTTTACCACGTAACATCCTTGTGAACACTCTAGAATCAACATTCAATGGATTTTGACCAAATGCTACATACTTAGTCCTTAAGAGAATCTGGAACCCTATTGCTTTTCAAGGTCATAGGTCAAAGGTCAAGGTCACTGGATTACATTTTTAGGCTAGGGGATACGCCAAGCTTTGCGTTGCCCTGTTTCTGTTTATCTTCTCGTAAAGATCAAGATCAAGGTCGTGTACGACCACAAAAAAAAATGCCCAGGTAACAACAAAGACATATAAACATATATGTCTTAGGTAACAACGATCTTTTATTGTGTAATTAATTCTGGTTTTTTTTCTGTCTGAACAAGCTGACAAAGGTCAACTTCTCGAACGAAATGCTCAGCGATCCGATAATTATACACCAGCTATATATATATGGTATGAAGGCGAACTCAGCGCCTGCGGTGTGTACACGCACGTCATCGTTACACTGACAAGGCAAAGTGACCTTGTTACAATGATTTAGTTCATAAACTTTTGAGTTAGTTTACATTACTGATGAAAATCTGTATAATTTTTGCGGAAATATTTGTTATTTAGGACAGTTGACACCATATAACATTAAATGTATGTTATCTGTGTAAAGTTCAACTTAACTTACACTACTTACTTCGGAAACACTTCAGAAGAGGGAATTAAGGTTCAGCATCATCAATTGTCATATATCAGCAGATAAAAAGACCAAACGTCAATTAAATTTAAGTCTCGATTAAACCTTAAATGTAAATTAATTCTATGTACATTTCAAGTAAATTTAAGTCTCAATTAAGTTTTAATTGACACTTAAATTTAAGTAAGGTTTGTGCAACCCAGTCCTGGATATTTAAAGGGGCATTATCTGCTAAATCGTAAATTTTTGTTACCCATAAAAACTATCAGATATGATTGATGCCTTAATAAAACGTGTTTTGTAACTTATAAATGTTATGAAAGGTACGTGCATCGGGGAAAAAACGTGCAACCTCTCGTGTTTTGAGATCGATCAAGAAATGGACGACATCTTATTAATTATCGACATTGTTTACGGAGTTTGTCGAATCGTCATTAAATCAGTACAACAATGCACTTATTTCTTATTTTTTGTGAATCTGCTTTTAGTCGATGTTTATTACGAACAAAGAACCATGCAAGTTGGTAGTTAACAAGGGCAACGCAAAGCGTGGCGTATCCCTTTGCCTAAAAATTTGACCTGGTGACCTTTGACCTATGAAAATCAATAGGGTTCCAGATTCTATTAAGGACTAATCATGTACCAAGTTTGGTCAAAATCCATTGAAGGATGTTGATCTAGAGTGTTCACAAGGATGTTACGCGTAAAAAAAAACAATTTGACCCGGTGACCTTGACCTTTGACCTTGAAAATCAATAGGGTTCCAGATTCTATTAAGGACTAAGTATGTACCACGTTTGGTCAAAATCCATTGAAGGATGTTGATTCTAGAGTGTTCCCAAGGATGTTACGTGGTAAAAATTTAAACCCGGTGACATTGACCTTAGACCTATGACCTTGAAAATCAATAGGGTTCCAGATTCACTTAAGGACTAAGTATGTACCAAGTTTGATTAAAATCCATTGAATGATGTTGATTCTAGAGTGTCCACAAGGATGTTACGGAAGGACGGAAGGACGGACGGACGGTAGCGTTACCATATCCCTTCGCAACTTCGTTGGGAGGGGATAATAAGTGACAAAATACAAATTATTCGTTTTTACCTGTCACTAGTAAGGTCAATTACATACGGAAAAAGCGAGGTCAAATTATTTGCGTGCAAGCAAATAAGTAATCGATGGTAATTTTCGTTCTCAAAAGGCGGAAAGTGGTTCGATAAGCTGTTTAATGTGAAATATTTACCTTTATTTCACCATTTTAAAGTTATTTACCAATTTCCAAAGCATATAATTTTTTTGGTTAAAATCGTAGCTAATCATGCCCCTTTGAATTATTTACGCTGTACGTAGATGATGTTACATAACACCGATTTTTTAGTGTGTAGCCATTGTGAGGAGATGGCATCAAGCGCGCAATAAACAAAATAATTAGATTGACAACGTGAAAACGAAGAATCGAAAAATGATATATATAAAAAATTAATACATTGTTATTTACTAGATATGCAATGAAAACTTATTCAAATATATACAAAAATAAAATGGTATTATTTTTTTTTTCAATATGAAATTGATTTTTTTATCCATATTTCCAAGAGATTTTCTTTATCCTGGAATTAAATTAAATGAATTTATCCCAATATAAAATGTGATTTGTTTTTAATTTACATATGCACATATAACATCAGTGGTGACAGGCACTGATTGCATAGGCAGTTGTAAATCCAACTACCATACGATCACGGCCACGACGTCCACCTAAGATCAAATGAGATATAATAAAACAAAATGGGAGGGAGTGATAAATGATTATGTTATTTCTATTTTTGTAACTTCTCAATCTTAACATAAAAAATACACACTATATCTTACCTGTTTTGACAACACCACAAACATCCCAACATAATACAAGGTTGATTGGAAATAGAAGAAATAATCAATAACTCTCTTATCAAGTTCAGTTATTACAAAACATCACAAATCATATCTTAGCTTTGAGACAGTGAGGAGGGGTTAACAGTTAAAATGAAGGGTAATACTAACTAGTACCTGGCCATTTGTTTTTAAATAAATATACATTTGTACTTTATTTTATATGTGAAATGTACGTTCATGCCAGTTATGTCAAGTTATGTACCCTGATATATCAAAAACGAGCTGCTTCAAGCAGTCAATTTTAAAAGAATTCTAAATAAGAATAAATTTGACCACATTATGTAGGTACAGTTAGATGTATTATATTTTTGTTCATAATGTTTTTAATACACTCTATACAACTTAAAAGGATATGAATGTATACCACTTAAAATGCTCTAGATGTATACCACTTCAAAGGCTCTGGGTGTATACCACTTATAAGGTTATGGATGCATACCACTTAAAAGGCTGTGGATATATACCACTTAAAGGGCTCTGGATGTACATGTATACCACTTAAAAGGCTCTGGGTGTATACCACTTAAAAGGCTCTAGATGTATACCACTTAAAAGGCTGTGGATGTATACCACTTAAAGGGCTCTGGATGTATACCACTTAAACAGCTCTGGATGTATACCACTTAAACAATTCTGGATTCATACCACTTAAATGGCTCCAGATGTATACCACTTAAAGGGCCCTGGATATATACCACTTAAAAGGCTCTGGGTGTGTACCACTTAAAAGGATCTGGGTGTATACCACTTAACGAGCTCTTGGTGTATACCACTTAAGAGGCTCCAGATGTATACCACTTAATGGGCTCTGGATGTATACCACTTCAAAGGCTCTGGGTGTATACCACTTATAAGGTTCTGGATGTATACCACTTAAAAGGCTCTGGGTGTATACCACTTATAAGGTTCTCGATGTATACCACTTAAAATGTTCCAGATGTATACCACTTAAAAGGTTCTGGGTGTATACCACTTAAAAGGCTCTGGATGTATACCACTTAAAAGGCTCTGGATATATCTGGGTGTATACCACTTAAAAGGCTCTCCATATATACCACTTAAAAGGCCCTGGATGTATACCACTTAACAGGCTCTAGATGTATACCACTTAAAAGGCTCTGGATGTATACCACTTAAAAGGTTGTGGATGTATACCACTTAAAAGAATATGGGTGTATACCACTTAAAAGGTTCTGGATGTACACCACATAAAAGGTTCTGGGTGTATACCACTTAAAAGGTTCTGGGTGTATACCTTTTAAAAGGTTCTGGATGTATACCATTTAAAGTGCTCTGGATGTATACCACTTAAAAGGTTGTGGATGTATACCACTTAAAAGGCTCTGGATGTATACCACTTAAAATGTTGTGGATGTATACCACTTAAAAGAATATGGGTGTATACCACTTAAAAGGTTCTGGGTGTATACCATTTAAAAGGTTCTGGATGTATACCTCTTAAAAGGCTCCGGATGTATACCATTTAAAGTGCTCTGGGTGTATACCACTTAAAAGGCTCTGGGTGTATGCCTCTTAAAAGGCTCTGGGTGTATACCACCTAAAAGGCTCCAGATGTATACCACTTAAGGGGCTCTGGATGTATGCCACTTCAAAGGCTCTGAGTGTATACCACTTATAAGGTTCTTGATGTATACCACTTAAAAGGCTCTGGGTGTATACCACTTATAAGGTTCTGGATGTATACCACTTAAAATGCTCCAGATGTATACCACTTAAAAGGTTCTGGATGTATACCACTTAAAAGGCTCTGGACGTATACCACTTAAAAGGCTCTGGATATATCTGGGTGTATAACACTTAAAAGGCTCTCCATATATACCACTTAAAAGGCTCTGGATGTATACCACTTAACAGGCTCTGGATGTATACCACTTAAAAGAATATGGGTGTATACCACTTAAAAGGTTCTGGATGTATACCACTTAAAAGGTTCTGGGTGTATACCATTTAAAAGGCTCTGGGTGTATGCCTCTTAAAAGTCTCTGGGTGTATACCACCTAAAAGACTCTGCATATATATATCACTTAAAAGGCTCTGAATGTATACCACTTAAAAGGTTCTGGATGTCTACCCCTTAAAAGGCTCTGGGTGTATACCACTTAAAGGGCTCTGGGTGTATACCACTTAAAAGGCTCCAGATGTATACCACTTAAGGAGCTCTGGATGTATACCACTTCAAAGGCTCTGGGTGTATACCACTTAAAAGGTTCTGGATGTATACCACTTAAAAGGCTCTGGATGTATACCACTTAAAAAGCTCTGGATGTATACCACTTAAAAAGCTCTGGATATATCTGGGTGCATACCACTTAAAAGGCTCTCCATATATACCACTTAAAAGGCTCTGTATGTATACCACTTAACAGGCTCTGGATGTATACCACTTAACAGGCTCTCCATATATACCACTTAAATGGCTCTGGATGTATACCACTTAACAGGCTCTGGATGTATACCACCTGAAAGGCTCTGGATGTATACCACTTAAAAGGTTGTGGATGTATACCATTTAAAAGAATATGGGTGTATACCACTTAAAATGTTCTGGATGTATACCACTTAAAAGGCTCTGGGTGTATACCACTTAAAAGGGACTGGATGTATACCACTTAAAAGGCTCTGGGTGTATACCATTTAAAAGGTTCTGGATGTATGCCACTTAAAAAGCTCTGGGTGTATACAACTTATAAGGTTCTGGATGTACACCACTTAAAAGGCTCCAGATGTATACCACTTAAAAGGTTCTGGATGTATACCACTTAAAAGGCTCTGGATGTATACCACTTAAAAAGCTCTGGATATATCTGGGTGCATACCACTTAAAAGGCTCTGGATGTATACCACTTAAAAGGCTCTGGGTGTATACCACTTAAAAGGCTCTGGATGTATACCACTTGAAAGGCTCTGGATGTATACCACATAAAAGGTTGTGGATGTATACCATTTAAAATAATATGGGTGTATACCACTTAAAATGTTCTGGGTGTATACCACTTAAAAGGCTCTGGGTGTATACCACTTAAAAGGCTCTGGATGTATACCACTTAAAAGGCTCTGGGTGTATACCATTTAAAAGGTTCTGGATGTATACCATTTAAAGTGCCCTGGATGTATACCACTTAAAAGGCTCTGGATGTATACCACTTAAAAGGCTCTGGATGTATACCACTTAAAAGGTTGTGGATGTATACCACTTAAAAGAATATGGGTGTATACCACTTAAAAGGTTCTGGGTGTATACCATTTAAAAGGTTCTGGATGTATACCTCTTAAAAGGCTCCGGATGTATACCATTTAAAGTGCTATGGATGTATACCACTTAAAAGGTTATGGGTGTATACCACTTAAAAGGTTCAGGGAGTATGCCTCTTAAAAGGCTCTGGGTGTATACCACCAAAAAGACTCTGCATATATACTACTTAAAAGGCTCTGAATGTATACCACTTAAAAGGTTCTGGATGTCTACCCCTTAAAAGGCTCCAGATGTATACCACTTAAGGGGCTCTGGATGTATACCACTTCAAAGGCTCTGAGTGTATACCACTTACAAGGTTCCTGATGTATACCACTTAAAAGGCTCTGGGTGTATACCACTTATAAGGTTCTGGATGTATACCACTTAAAATGCTCCAGATGTATACCACTTAAAAGGTTCTGGATGTATATCATTTAAAAGGCTCTGGATGTATACCACTTAAAAGGCTCTGGATATATCTGGATGTATACCACTTAACAGGCTCTCCATATATACCACTTAAAAGGCTCTGGATGTATACCACGTAACAGGCTCTGGATGTATACCACTTGAAAGGCTCTGGATGTATACCACTTAAAAGGTTGTGGATGTATACCATTTAAAAGAATATGGGTGTATACCACTTAAAATGTTCTGGATGTATACCACTTAAAAGACACTGGATGTAAACCACTTAAAAGGCTCTGGATGTATACCACTTAAAAGGCTCTGGATGTATACCACTTAAAAGGCTCTGGATGTATACCACTTAAAAGGCCCCAGATGTATACCACTTAAGGCTCTGAATGTATACAAATTAAAAGGCTCTGAATATATACCACTTATAAGGCTCTGGGTGTATACCACTTAACAGGCTCTGGATGTATGCCACTTAAAAGGCTCTGGATGTATGCCACTTAAAAGGCTCAGGGTGTATACCACTTAAAAGGCTCTGGGTGTATGCCTCTTGAAAGGCTCTGGGTGTATACCGCCTAAAAGAATCTGCATATATACCACTTAAAAGGTTCTGGATTTCTACCCATTAAAAGGCTCCGGGTGTATACCACTTAAAAGGCTCCGGATATATACAACCTAAAAGGCTTTGCATGTATACCACTTAACAGGCTCTGGATGTATACCACATAAAAGGCTCTGGATGTATGCCACTTAATAGGCTCTGGGTGTATACCACCTAAAAGACTCTGCATATATATATCACTTAAAAGGCTCTGAATGTATACCACTTAAAAGGTTCTGGATGTCTACCCCTTAAAAGGCTCTGGATGTATACCACTTAAAGGGCTCTGGGTGTATACCACTTAAAAGGCTCCAGATGTATACCACTTAAGGAGCTCTGGATGTATACCACTTCAAAGGCTCTGGGTGTATACCACTTATAAAGTTCTTGATGTATACCACTTAAAAAGCTCTGGGTGTATACAACTTATAAGGTTCTGGATGTACACCACTTAAAAGGCTCCAGATGTATACCACTTAACAGGCTCTGGATGTATACCACTTAACAGGCTCTCCATATATACCACTTAAAAGGCTCTGGATGTATAGCACTTAACAGGCTCTGGATGTATACCACTTGAAAGGCTCTGGATGTATACCACTTAAAAGGTTGTGGATGTATATCATTTAAAAGAATATGGGTGTATACCACTTAAAATGTTCTGGATGTATACCATTTAAAAAGCACTAGATGTATACCACTTAAAAGGCTCTGGATGTATACCACTTAAAAGGCTCTGGATGCATACCACTTAAAAGGCTCTGGATGTATACCACTTAAAAGGTTCTGGATGTATACCTCTTAAAAGAATCCGGATGTATGCAACTTAAAAGGCTCAGGGTGTATACCACTTAAAAGGCTCTGGGTGTAT
>MJUT01022824.1:732041-760603 GCA_002080005.1 Gigantidas platifrons
GAACCCTGCTTAGAAAAAAATATCAAGCGTTGTTTTTTGGAATTATACCATCATATGTTTCTTCCAACTCTTAAAATATGTGAAATATAAAATGAAAATTGCCAAAAAGTGCATAAAATTTAATCCCAAACAATTAAAAAAATCAATTGTTGTTTTTTACATTTAAATCTTTTTTCCATCTAAGTGTGTTATACAGAATTTTTAAAATAATAAAAAAAATCTTTTATTTTGTTCAAATATATCTAATATAAATAACCCGCCAAAGCAGTCAAGCATATTAGCCCCAATGGCTCTCCATAACAGGGAATTCCCAGTACATCGGAACGAGGTTAAGGTCAAAAAAGGTCCCATCGGAGAACTGTCAACAATCGATAACTTGAACACAAGGTTAAAACTCCTGTTTTAAAAGGATATTATTATTTTTTTATTAGTTCATAGCATAATATGTTTGTATGAATACAGATTCATTCAAACGATAGGTATCGTATATTTTACAAGGTGTGTTTCCGTAAGACCATCGGAATGAGGTAAACCCAGTATATACATGCAAAAAATTGACAACATAATATACTAACACTCAAAATCCCCGGTGTCAGCTACAATGACAGTCAAGTTTTTCAGTTGGTCTAGAGTTGTCATGGCTGGTTTTTTCTTCTGTGGTTCAGACATATCAGGAAGCGATCAATAAATGATATGTTATATCCGTAAATGCAGGATGCACAATTTAGAACACACTGTTACCTTGAAAGCTTTTTGTGATAGGCTGAGCCAACGATAAAAATAAAATTAGGAACCAGTCATTATGGAGGAAGCGGTAAAGTGCATTGTAATAAACAAACCAATTACCAAAAGGACATTTAATTCGGTGAGAGATTCAAAAAATCGCGACCTGTAACTTTCCTCAAGGGCAGCTTTAAAATTGACTGATATACAGTATCGTGCCAAAAATGAGTGACGTTTTTAAAAAATCCCTATATAATCAACCAAAACCATATTTTTTCAAAATATTATGGTGAAGTCATTTCTGGATAGATTTTAACAAATTTTTCACCAAAACATTCAAATTTTTTTATATTATGATTGTTTATTTGCTCGTTATGTTTATATGAGTGGTTTTTATTTGTACACAATATAAAGAGGGTTGTTAATTTTTAGGATTTATTTTTAGTTGAAATATATAGGAAAATCAAAGTCAATTTTTATTTGTTATGTTTAAATTATGTACAAATGTTTATCCTTTATTTTTATTTCTTTTATGGTGCTGTCATGGTCGTGATCATATGATAGTTGGATTTACAACTACCTTAGCAATCAGTGTCTATCACCACTGACGTTGTGAGTTCGAATCTCGCTCAAGCGAGGTGTACTTGATACATCATTAGGCCCTATATGTCATAAAATTAGTGACGTAATTATGGCAGGTCGGTGATTATCTCCGGGAACTAATATGTTCAATGAAAATACCGTGGAATTTTTTTTGTCGAATTTCCCCAAATAACGTTTTATACTAATGTGTTACAAGGTATATATTAATTTTCAACGCAAAAAAAAAAAAAAAAACCTTTAAGAAAAATTACGCTAATTATTATTTTGCGGTTGACTAAATTTCTTTATAGACAAGTTTAAAAAATATTTTGAAAACATATTTAATTACTTAAACGTCATAAGTGCCATTCGTAATAGACAAATTAACAACTATTATAAGAATATAATTTAAAAAAAAACGTCATAAGTGTACTTGATCACATTTTTAACCTGTTATTCTAATATGGCGTCCTTCATACACAAAACAGCGATAAAACTCACGGTATATTTTAGTTCGCACATGCGTATTGTCTGACACATTAAGGGCCTATCCCTATGTGATTTCAGGTATTAATACATAGGCATAGCACCTATAGAAAAAAGTGGTACGGCCAATCTTTTTTTCGGAGGGGGTTATCTCCCGTATTTTTTTTAGGTACATTTGTATATGCACAAAGATAAATTCTTGTGCATTTTCAGCCAAATTAAGAATAATGGTGCACCTGGTCCATGCTCCCAGTTTTTGGTGGAGTCCTAGTTGCTCTTTTACTTTTAGTTTTCTGTGTGTTTTCTTTCAGTTCTTGTATGTTGTTCCTTGTTTCGGTCTCCGTTTTCTTTGCTTCATCTTTGTCACTTCACTTTCGAGTTTTGGATATCGCTTTAACCGTGGTTACCCTTTATTTCACTGGTACATGATATCGCTGGCAAATATTATTTGAATTGTTGAATAATTACTTGCTGAAGGCTGTTTTTAATTTTTATTTTGTTTTTTTTAGATAAAATTTCTATCTACAAAAAATCAGTTTACTATCAAAGACTAGCCGCTTATATATCGGTCCCACATGAAAGTTATTTTTAACGGACTGGGCTATCAGTAAATATCAGAAGATTGTAGTGGCGAATTTTCATTGGTACACTATATCGGGTCAGAGAAATATATCTATCTGCAAATTTGACCATAGTCACTCATGCGTAGGTCATGGTTAGGCACACCCATTCCAAATATTGCTGAACTGTGTTGTATTATCGAAGAGAATGTAAATGAGCTTGACAAGGTTTGTGTAGTTTTTCTTTTCTTTTTGCTGTAATAACACCCATAAAACGGCTCTTGAATTCCTTAACAAAACAGTATCTTGTAAAATCTTTTAATGTGAGAAAAATTGTTTTAGAGAACTAGAAGATATACTAAAGATGATTTAAACAGTGTGTTGTAATTTATAAATGTAGAATGTAGCCGAGAAACGTATGATTCTGTTGTTTGATTGAATACTTTTACTATTTAATGGTAAAATACTTTTTTATTTTCTTCAATTCAGGTCATTAAACTAATGGCAAATTGTACTTTTAATATTACATTATTTTAGAATACTATAATGTAGGGCAGTATACTGTTTTATGATATAGTGCTTGTATTTTTACATTTTAACGGAGAAAATATGTCTCAAGTAGTGCTTGTTACATGAATTGTTTTAATACAGTGGACAGTAGCTCTTATTCACTATTATTGTACTAATTAATGTATCAATTATATTTGTATATGCATTGTACATAGCTTTAAGGACGCAAGTTCACCCCCAGTTTTTAGTGGGGTTCGTCTTACTCGATCGTATGTTTTATGGGTTTTGTAGATCGTTGTTTGTGCTTTGTCTTCTGGTTATTGTGTTGTCTGTTCTTCTTTGCTTTACGATTTCTGATTACCCCTTTGGTATCTTCTTTGCTTTACGATTTCTGATTACCCCTTTGTTATCTTCAAACTCTTCTTTATTGAATATGTTGCATCTATGTACACTCACAACCTTCTAGTATTATAGCCTTCGAAATATACAGTGACAAATAATTAATGTTTTTGTATTTTACGATCAACAGTTTCAAATATTATGTATAATTTTGCAACAACACGATTTTCTTGTATTATCAAAGGCCATGTTATTGATATCCTGTACAAACTTAAACTGTTATTAAATCACTTTGTATCACGTCATTCAGCTACTTTTAAAACTTTTTAAGTCATGCATCGTCAGCAGAATTGATAGTTTAATAGGTAAATTATAATAATAGATCATAATAGTTTCATTATTCATGACATGACTGGTTTTGTTTGTTGTTTGTAGAGGACATACAATTATACGTAGTGTTATGTTGGTTAACTTGCGTGGGTTTGTGTTACTCGATCTTTAGTTTTATGTGTATGTTTTGTAGAACGTTGTTTTTCCATTTGTATTTTTTCTTTTGGCCATTGTGTTGTCTGTTCTTCGATGTACATATTCTGATTACCCCTTTAATTTGGCATCTTCAAACTCTTCTCTTATTAAATTTTAGTAATATCGTGAGACTGAAATCTATCTACTGTAGAAGATAAAAACAAAACTTTTTATACCATGGATAGGATGTTCGATGTACAATTGGTAGAGGGTTCGATATACCATTGGTAGGGGGAGGGGGTGTCAAAATACCTTGGGTAGGGGTTTCAATATACCATGGGTAGGGGGTTCGATATACCATGGATAGGGGGTTTGATATAAAATGGGTAGGGGATCAAAATACCAGGGATAGTGGTTCAATATACAATGGATAGGGGCTTCGTTATACCATGGGTAGGGGCTCAAAATACCCTGGGAAGAGGATTTTATATACCATAAGTGAGGGGTTCGATATACCATCGGTAGGGGTAAAAATACCATGGGCAGAAGGTTCAATACACCATATCATAAACATTTTCATATAAATGATCAAAAACATTTAAATTTTAAAATTTGAAATAAAATTTAAAAGGTAAACTATTTCTGACAAAAATTACAGGGTGTCTTTTCTATTCTATTCTATAGCTACCATATAGTGACCACCTTCAACTAGCTGAGGATTATGTCACGGTGGAGGTTAACTTACTACAAGACATAGATTAAAAGCCAAAAATGTTAATAAATATGTACAATTAATGACAAGAAGAGCAAAAAATAAAAAAAATAACGTATATACAAGTAATTTATTGAGAATTAATACTGTGTTTTAGAGATGGAGGATTTGAAAGAGTCCAGTGATGTACTGTTGATGATGTTTTCCGGTAATTTGTTCCAGTCTGTTATTGTTCTTGGGAAAAAAAGATTCCTTTCTGTATTCAGTTTTACATGATGGTATTTGGAAGCTTTTAGTGTGGGAATGTCGTGTCTGCCTTATTTGTGGAATGAGTCTGTCTGTGTTTTGGATTTCCACTTTATTGTTTACTATTTTGTGGAACATATTCGAACGTGAATCTTTTCTACGGTCTTGGAGGCTACCCCATTCTAGGTGTTGTAACATACATTGTATTACCAACGCTAGAGGTGTTAGGGTATTTGTTGGTAACAAATCGTGCAGCTCTCCTTTGGACTCTTTCAATGGCATCTATGTCTTGTTGTAAGTAGGGATCCCATACAGAGCAAGCATACTCTAGTGATGGTCTGACTAGGGACTTGTATGCTTGCTCTTTCATGGATAGCTTACGTTCAAGTTCCTCTTTAGAAAGCCGAGGGTATTGTTGGCCTTCTTAGTTATGTTATTTATATGTGATTCCCACTTGAGGTCTGAACTGATTGTTACACCCAGGTATTTTGCTTTTGTGACATCATCTAATGTATGTCCATGCAATGTATAATCAAATTTTATAGGTTTTTTGTAGGTCTTCAACCTATGCCAACATTTTGAAATATCATATTCAAGGAATGCCAATAAAAATATTACTACAGGTGTTTATATAACAATTGATGATAATTACAGGTAAGAAAATTTGGAAATGCAGATCTCAAAAATGAAATATTAAAATTAATCCAAAAATGTAAAAAAAATATGATAAAAAAAAAGTTGTAAATAAAAAAAGTGATTGTAAACTGGCAAAAAATCTAAAAATATTAGAGTTAGTCTGTAAAAATTAAACAAAAAAGTTTTGTAAAAATTATATAATAAATAAAACTTTAAAAGATATGAATTATTCTGTATATATACAAAAATGTTATTGTAAACTGGAAAAAAAATCAGTTAAAATAAAGAAACCCAGATGTTTTGTTAAAATTTATGCATTAAAATTAAAATTTAAATAAAAGATATGAATAATTTTGTAAATAGAAAAGGTGAAAATCTAAAATTTTAGAATAATTTAAATTAAAAAATCTTTCTGAAAAGTTTAAATTTAAAATATTCTATAACACTTCTCCAATGAAACAATTTCTTAAAATCAACAAAGCTTAAAAATTAAATTCTTCTAAACTTATAAAATTATTGAAAATCTTCTTGGTAAAGGGTTTAATTTGACAACTGTAGTCGACTTTTTGTAGTTCATTTTTGTGATAGTGTGCGATCTTGTTTCTTGTTTTATATGCTAGAAGGACATCTGTGCAGGTTTTTATTATTTGTTAATATCTGTGCTGCCATTATACATCCAATTATTACATAGAGAAGGGTAGGAATCCCATTGAAGGGTTAACCCACCACATGTCTGTGTCTGTCCTCAGGCAGGATCTGGATTTCCATTGTCACATTTCATGGTCATTTCTGTGTTCAATGTTTTGATGCTCAAATTGTGCAAAATACATAAAAAAATGTTATTGGTTAATGAGTTTTCATTGTTTCTGTTAGGAATTTTTCAGCAATAAGAGAATTTTGATGATACAGTAGGGTTAATCAGAAGCTATAATTTTGATGATACAGTAGGGTTAATCAGAAGCTATAATTTTGATGATACAGTAGGGTTAATCAGAAGCTATAATTTTGATGATACAGTAGGGTTAATCAGAAGCAGTACATACTACAACCCCCTCTTGTGTTTGTAGGGTTCTGTTGCTCAATTATTAGTTATCTGTGTACTGGTTTGTAGATAATGGTTTGTCCATTTTATTGTTTGCCATTTGATTTACAGTTTCTGATTACCCCTGTGGTATCTTCAAACTTTTCTCAAATTGTGGGGTAGAAAGCCCAAAAGGATATAACAAATTAACCACTGACAACTTTGATAGAGTTTTTAGCTAATTAGAAACAAAGGTTTAAGTGAGTTTTTCCCATCACTTGTTGATGTCCACCAAATTTGACAAAACTTGGTAGTGACATGACACTCCTTGGATCATCCTCTTAAATATTTGTGTCCAATTACCTTATCTCATATCCAAGATGGTTGTCATAGCTTCTGATTGGTTGAATAATAGGAACGTTTTGAAAATCTTCTCCAGAACCATTGGATGGAATGAAATCAAATTTGATCTCAATAGACTTTGTGTGGTTCCCTTCAAAAATGGTGTCTATTGACTCTGTCAATTATACAAGATGACTGCCATTGCTGATTTTGCAACTTTCGGTTTTCAAGTATTAATTCAAGTTTCTGATATCAGATTTGACTAAAATTAAAATATTGGAACAAAAACATCAACTTTGTAGAATACCTTCCATTAACAATTTCTACCAAGCTTGGTTTCAATTGGAAAAGCAGCTTTGGAGAAAAAGCAAGAAATTTGAAAAAGGTTACAGATGCTGCCACCAACAGATGTGAAGTGATGAAAATACCTCTCTTCGCCCTTGGGAATTGGTCAGTTAAAACATTTTACATAAATATTTTTTTTTATTACATGTAGAAATTAAAATATCATTATAGTATATGAACAAGATGTTGAATTCTGTCCAAATCTTGAGAAGACCAAGTGTTCTGTGCAATGTCTCTGAAAAAGAAACAGATGTTAGTTGTTTGTAATCAAAAACAGAAAAAAATTCTGAAATGTGATACTTTTTTCACTAGTGTACATTTATGTCAGTTCTACTTGAATACTTCAATATCTTAGTGAGTAGGATGTCAGGACCACATTGTCAGTTCTACTTGAATACTTCAATATCTTAGTGAGTAGGATTTCAGGACCACATTGGACAGTACACAGAGAGAGTGGGGTGTTAGATAACAAGGGTTGGATTATTTATTTTCAATCCTGTCTAGGACAGGACATTTATTTTTATGATACTGTTATTCAGATTATTTGTTTTCTTTATGTATGCTATTTGTTCCCTGGTAAAGTTGGAAGGGATAAATAATGGATACTTGTAGTTATAAAGAATATACAACTTAATATTGCTATAATCTATGATATGTAGCATCTGGTGAGAAAAGTGATCCAGAAACAAATTTAGTTGATCAATAATTTACATGTAGGGATATGAGCTGAGAATATTTAATTTCAATTTAATTTTAATTTAAAACTTTTCAGGACCAGAATATTTACTTTGAAAAAATGGTTCCTCAGAATCACATAGTTAACCCCATAACAACAACAAATCATATAATAGAATGTAATGGTTGATGACAAACAGCTACAAAATATCACCAAGATTTATACAGAACTATTATTGTGTAAATTATACTCACTCAGAAGGAATTGAATCTTCTACAAATTCAGTTTCCTCATCAGAACAATTAGAACAGGTATCCATAGCAACATCCTCCTCTGTCATTGTGTCACCAAATGTTAGATTAGTATATGTAATAAGTGATCCAGGTAAACTTCCTATAGGTAACTGATTCCAATTTACACAATCTACAATCACAAGATTTTAGATGAATTTCAGTCAAAATATGCCTGGAATGTATTCAGAAAAAAATTATAGACATCAAATTCTGTGCAACAGATTTTTAATCTCTGACAACAATAATTTAAATTCTAGATAAGAAAAAAAAATAAGAATTATGCCTCTGATTATATGTTTAATAGCTTTCTATAAATGATGGACATGTAATAAAATGACTACTATATATTCCTACAAATTTACCTCTACAAATTTTCCAGGGAGAATCAGAACTCTTTTTAAGCTTTTCTTCACCAATCTTCAAATCTGAAATATAGAAAATACATTTAGATATTCAAAAACAAATTTTGGTAAAAGACAATATACATACATTGTCGGAAAATATAATATTTATTTGTACAAGCTTTAGAAACAGGTAGAAAAGTGAGCCTTTGGCAAGTTTTTCTGTCCTATTTCGACGCGACGTGAGGTGAGGTTATAAAGGAAACAAAATTTAATCATTTGTTAATATTGATTGATTGATTGTTGTTTAATGTCAAGTCAGCAGTATTTCAGCTAACTTCATGATAAGTTTACAAGCAATAAATCACAAAGGTTAAAGTTTGTACTCACATGGTAATATGGATGAATAACGATATTCTGATTGCCATGGGGAAAAAGGAGATGATGAAAATATAGAAAGAAAACTTTGCCATACAACTGGTCACCAATTACAACAACTCTTTACAAATTAGTGCTTATTAGGATTGGCCACAAATGTCTTTTACATGTAGGTCTGTGGCATCATACAAACATGTGGCACTCATACACTTCTAATCCTAGGGGTGATTAGTGACTTGATTCATCATTTACAACTAAAGGATACTCCTTTTGTAGATGTTGAACCTATATGTCGGCCATATATCCTACCTTGTAAATGGAATAATCTGTCAGCCTTAAGTACCTCATCAGTATAACCTATATGTAGACCACTTGTATCCTACCTTGTAAATGGAATATTCTGTCGGCCGTAAGTACTTCATCAGTATACTGGAAGTTCAGCATTCTTGTCAATTGTTCAGCTTTGTTTTCTGGTAACAAACAAAGTAGATCAAATCTCTCAAGTCTGTTAAAAATAAAAGTACATTGAATATTTGTTAAAAATAAAAGTACATTGAATATTTGTTAAAAATAAAAGTACATTGAATATTTGTTAAAAATAAAAGAACATTGAATATTTGTCTTAGTATTAGACCATATTCATGACAATGGCTGAAAATTAAAAGTTTTAAAAATATTTATATCTACCAACCTGACTAAAATATGTTCAATACACTATAATTGTTTAACATTTGACATAACTCAATTTAACCTTTTGACCTGGTGAGACAAAGCCAATGAAATCACAACAAGTTTATTTACAGACAGTAAAGGAAAAACCAGTGAAAAAAATAGAAATGTACTAGTAGTGAAATTCTAATTAACCTGAGTTTTCTTGGGTCTATATTATCCTAAGCAGAAACAAATACAATTGCTTTCAATTAAATAAAAAAAAAAAATGATCATTTTCTAAAATTTGAAAATTGGACATTATAAATATATATCCGAATTATCAAACATTATACCGATAGTGATCCAACTGTTAATACCTGACCTCTTAATTCCTGTATATAAAATAGATCGTGAACACAGTGAAAAAATGTTTCTAAGGAATGTTTAAAGATACCACAGAGGTATTCAGAAATCGTATTCTTTGAAAACTTTCTTAAATTAAATACTTTTTTACTACAAAGACTCACTGTACTGTGCTGCTTGCCCATGGTCAGGGGTTCTCTCTGGGTACTCAGGCTTCTTCCACCACTAAAACTGGTCGCCATGATATAGCTGAAATATTGCTGAAAGTGGCATTTAAAACACCAAAAATCAAATCAATCACTGTACTGTGCATCAGTTTATCATATAGCGTAATGAAACTGTCGCGTATCAGAACAAGATTTTTTCTCTCTGAAATTACGGAACTTTGGTGGCTCAAACTTCCGATAACTATTACACATCTTGACAGTCCATTCCAGTTGGAGCCATCAAAGTTCCACTGTACATATATATAATGATCAATCTTTTGACTTTATATCAACAGACCATAATATTATACTTACAGACTGATGACTGAATAATCGTCATGACAACTCAACAAGAAGTCAATGTAATTCACTACTTTCTCTTGGAATCCTGTTAAAATAATAACTTGAAATTAATTTAATTCATCCAGTTTCTTGAGGGAAATGACCCAAATCGAAAGGGATATGTGAACAGAGAGATGATCTAGATACCTGTTTGGTAATCATGATGTAGCTGACAAACTGCTGAATGTCTCTATGCCCTTGTCTAATTTGTGAAATTATTATATTATTTCATCTAAAAAGTTAAGTTTGTATGTCTGTTTACTTGTTATATCATTTATTTGTTTGTTGATGTTGTTTTGTTTTTGGGTGGCCATTTTATTTTTTCAACGAATACTTATGGTGGATGAGTGACGGTATCTCTAGGATTCATAAGGAGATTGTTGTTTGTTTGATGGTGTTCATGCCACTCTCAAAGATATTTCTGTTAGTTTGTGGGGGTCAGTTTTATTGGTGGAGGAACCGCCGACCTATCGCAAGTCACTAACAAACTTTTTCACATAATGTTGTACACCTTGCCCTGATTGAGATTCGAACTCACAATAACAGTGGTGATAGGCACTGATTGCATAGGTAGTTGTAAATCTAACTACTATACTATCACGGCTACGATTGCCCCATAAGGAGATTGTACAAGGTAGAACAGATAATGATTCTTTACCTACATAAACAAGTCAATATAAAACTTACTAGTTTCTGTTTGAATTTACCTGAATTAGCAAACTGATATAATAGAGAAGATATTATAACATGATTGTTTTCTGTTACTGTTAGACACTTTAACAATGGTAGAGACAGGCCAACATTATGATAAATCTGTAGTACTGGCTCCCAACATGAAAATTCTGACTCTGAAATAAAACAAACACAATAAAGTTAAAAATGATGACCTACAATAAAATACAGCTTAATAGGTATAATATACTTTGAGAAAGTCCTGTTCAAATTAAAAAAAATTCTGACTGTATGAAAAACTGAGAAAAAGCAAATTGAAAACAAAATACTAGGACAAATCGCAAAACAGCTGAAAATGAGTCATAATAAAATGACCGCTGAAAATGTGTCATAGTAAAATGATCACTGAAAATGTGTCATAGTAAAATGACTGCTGAAAATGTGTCATAGTAAAATGATTGCTGAAAATGTGTCAAAGTAAAATGACTGCTGAAAATGTGTCATAGTAAAATAGCTGGTCGCAAGGCAGACCACCCAGCTCGCCTGTACAATCTATAGTTACATGTGAATGTCATAACCATGTGGTTAGTGTTTAATTTAGTTAAGAACAATACTTCAGTTTAGCCAAAAGAAAACCATTTAATGGTATTCAAAATGGACATATAAATGTAATAGTAAAACAGGTCTTAACAAAAATGTTGAAGTCATTCAGGCAGAAATAGTAGGTCAGGGTGACCTATATTTGTGTGTGGTGTTTTTAACTGTCCACGACAAACTCACATGAAGCTTCATCAACCTGGACCAAGTAGTTTGTCTACATTGGACCTAAACGCAAACGTTAATGCAAAAATGTTGAAGTCATTCAGGCAGAAATAGTAGGTCACAGTGACCTATATTTGTGTGCAATGTTTTTAACTGTCCACGACAAACTAATATGTGAAGTTTCATCAACCTGGACCAAGTAGTTTGTCTACATTTGACCTAAACGCAAATGTTAATGAAAAATGTTGAAGTCATTCAGGCAGAAATAGCAGGTCACGATGACCGATATTTGTGTGCGGTGTTTTTAACTGTCCACGACAAACTCACATGTGAAGTTTCATCAACCTGGGCCAAATACTTTGCCACTGAAAATGTGTCATAGTAAAATGGCCACTGAAAATGTGTCATAGTAAAATGACGGCTGAAAAAGTGACATAATAAAATGGACACTGAAAATGTGTCATAATAAAATGGATGCTGATATCACAGAGTGAAATTGGCAGTATCAACTTAATGACTCATATAATGGAAACAATCGGTCAGCATGACATTAAATGACATTTAATGCCGAAAAAACCCCCAATGATGTCTGTTTTGAAGGTTTCGACATACATTATCACTTGTATCACAGCTCGTCCTTCCAGAATCGCTGTGAGACTTGTGATCATGTCTGTCTCGACCATCAAAACTGCCATTATTCTACATATATATATAGAATAATACTTCTAATAAGAGACCTGTATTATATCACAAAAAAAGGTACTATCAAAAATAACAATCTATTTTTTTAGTAATTTACCTGAATTTATTTTTTCTGTAACATTTTCTTGAATAAGTTCAGCTAACAACGTCACTGCAACATCTCTAAAATATTAAAAACAAATTATTGGTACATATTCTCCTGGGGATAAAAATATAAAAGTAATGCTAACTCAATTTTTATTTATTGAAATACAATTTTTGTATTAATAAACCAAAAAGGAGCTTCTGGTGTATTATTATCTTGCTAAGATAAAATAACAATATAAAAATATTAATTATTTCTTTGCAAGTTTTTCAGTGAATACATATCTGTTTGCATAATGAGGCCTGCTTTCAGATGGATCTACAGTAGCAACAAGGGACAGCTCTACTGTCCACAAATATACACACCAAGACAATAGTGGTAATATTAACATACTTTAATAATACAAGTTGAAAGAACAGGTACTTTGTGATGTCATGGCAAGGCAACATTATTGATATTAGTCTTTTATTTATAAGCTGACACTATTTTTTTCAAAAGGATGTGTTAGCCATCGTCAGGGACTATGAGAGGGGATTCAGCCGGTACATCGGTCTGCATGGTTTCCGCTGGCGTGCGCCATTTGCGCATTTGGCGAAAAATCTATGATTTTGGCGATAAAATATTTACTTTGGCTCAAAAATGGGGCGCAAAAGATTTCGAATGTTCATCGTCTGTTGTGGCGGTCATTTTCTAGTTCGTTACTTCGGAACGCCCATAACGCTATTCGGAAAGCTTCGAATGTTACCCATGAACTGATCAAGTGACAGAAAATCGATAATCAGCTGTTCGTAATGTTTATCTGTTGATAGGATAATTAACTTGTAAAATACATAAAAAGTAAGTCAAACAAAGGTGTTAATTAATGGTCTCGGGTGAATGACTTCTCTCTGTCAGTTCGTGAATTGTTTTCATATAATTTTAGAAACTTGTCATTTATTTCAGCACTATCGTTTTAAACGCATCGAATATTTTAACTCCATTTTACGTTTTTAAAATGGGACGGAAAAGAAAATTAGTTTTTGAAAGTAATACTCCGGGAAAATTAATGAAACTGTCCGAATTATGTGAACGGGGCTTTAGTAGACAAAACTTAATTAAAACAAAATTAAGGAACAGACTTAACACTTGTAATTTATACAATTTAATGATTATTTCATTGGCAAATACATTTAATTTTATAGAAGCTTTTAGGAGAAGGTCATCACGAACGCAGAGAAGAATTTGCTCAGTTTAAAAAAAAAATAGAACAGTTTTTACAGTCTGTATTTTTACTTACTTGCCTTTTATGGTTATGATAGTAACTTAAACAACAGAGTATTATATCGTATTTTGTATCTACTTGTCTTTTATGGTTGTAATAGTAACTGAAACATTATTGTGCTATTGTATTTCAAAAAGTACATGCACCCTTATATTGTTTTAACATATATGCTGTAAGAAAATAAATAAATGATTAATATTTATTTGCGTTTTTAGTGCCAAAAATTTTTGAAGTATTTATGGCTCAAAATATTTGAAAGTGGCTCAAAAATTTAGTTTTTGGCTCAAGTGTTGGCTAAAAAAAAATTCAACCCAGAGGAAACCCTGGGTCTGGGGCCTGGAGAGCCAAGAAGGAGCCTGTGAATCTCTAAAGGTCCCCATAGCCTTAGCCATAGATGTTTTATTTACATTTTTTCATTTTTTTGTGAGGTATTTACAACTCAAATCCCCAATTTTGAGAGAGAAGTCTCAGCTTATCCCCAAGGCCCAAAAACAGTCTTGGTCCGCCTTGCAAAATTTCTCTTGACGGCCCTGACCATCGTAGTATGTGAAGAAACTATCTACCAGTCCTATAGATCAACAGAGTATGTAACTTACCTATTACAAACAATGGCTAATTCTAGTTTTTTCAGTAACTGTGACAATTTTTTATTTCTTCCTTTCTTTGGACTGGCTGATTTCTTAAAAATTAAATAAATATGATATATATAAGAACTTTTAATGTGATACATATGTATCAATAATACATTAAAGATGAAGTCTGAGATATGAAATGTGATGCTGTTATATCATGGCGGTCAGTTTTATTGGTGGAGGAAACCGGAGTACCTGGAAAAAAATCACGACTTGTCGCAAGTCACTGACAAACTTTATCAAATAATGTTGTATCAAGTACACCTCACCATGAACAGGGTTTGAACTCATATCGTTAGTGGTGATGGACACTGATTTCACAGGTAGTATAAAAAATGCCAAAAAAAAACTCCCAATATATTTTGCTTCGCACATGGATATTCATGGTATTGCCAGCAAGTTATGGTGATCCATCACAAGTTATTTCATGTATTTACCCAGAACTGTGGAACATATAAACATTAAAAGCCCTCGTAAAATGTTTGTGCTGTTTCTCTACATAACATTTTTCTGGAAGAAAATACTTAAGACAACTGGGATCAACTCTGACTTCTATAAATTGTCTGGAGACATTGTTGATGGCTAGTAACATTGACAACTGACTGTTTCTTATTTTATGTTTTGTTTTACCATTTGACTTGCTTAACCTCAATAAACAATATGCTATCAAATTGGAAATACCATTCACATAAAAATACACAAAAATAAGTTGGATTTTTCCTATTAGAATCAGAATAATTCATGTTTGAATTACATTTTAACATGGGCATCATTTTCTTTGCATCTTATCCCTCATCAATACTTGAAATGAAACTTTTAAGAAAATAATGATGTGTGAAAATCATAAAGGAACTCTTTTTGGTATACAATATCCAGTATGGAGTGGATCCACTACATAGCACATGCTTGTTCAAAAACTAACAGTGACTGTAAAATGTAGAACAGCAATAAAAGTACTAAGTGTACTGTTAGATAGTTTCTCATGTTCATTTACACCCATATCATCTCTGACTAATTAACAAACCTTGAGCTCTTTAAATCTTATAAGTAAATCTTCAACTTCATCAACCAGTTTATTATCTTGATCTTCAGATGAATTCTGACATGAGATTCCATCCATTTGCTTGTCCCAGTATTCCTCCTTAATATAAAAATAATTTGTTCACAAAATAAAAATATTATATTTTATTCGGGATCTTCACAGGGAATATGGATTCATATGGTGGGGAATATGAACCTGTATCCCATATGAAGCCCGAATAACAATTATATTCTACTGGAGTGTTCCAATTAAACTAGCACTGGAAAAACTACTCACAAGCTGTGACTCTTTTCTGGATGACAAATTTTAATTATCTCTCCTTTTTACAGACAGAAAAATTTATATCGGAAAGGATGTCACTTTTGTGGGGGGGAAATCCGTATAAATAAAATTGTTGTAATTTACTTTTCAAAATGAGTAAAAATATGAAGCGATGATGAGACGCCATTTTATAAAAAAAAAAGTCCTGTCCAAATCCCCACCCCTACAACAGGTATATACAGGCTCATATCACTTCTTCAATCTAAAACAGAATGCAGTGATTGTCAGTAGTTGTGTTTAACACCAAGCAATTTTCAGCCATATCACAGCGAGTTGCTTTTAGATGAGATGATGTGGATGTTTGTTTTGTGGTAGACCAATACACTGAGTTTTATTTTATCCTAACACTATACAAATCAGTCTTCACTCTTGCTGCTTAATGATGCATGCTATGCTGAGAAGAAGTAAATAACCCTTTAAATTCTTTAGTTTGAGGTGGGTGTGGACAAAACCAACGATCTACCACACTCGAAACCATTACAATACATGTACTGAGGTGGTCTAATATAGACCATCAAATCAGATCTCTCTATTCTAAGGCAAGAGGAAGAGCCCGGGTGGCTCAATGAGTTAGATAGTTGGATTACCTAACAACTCATACAAGCCTATCACCAATATGGTGTGGGTTCGCGCCCGACTTTGCAAATTACAAAAAAGGGTGCACTTGACAAGTTTACCAGTTGCTTGCCCAAGGTCGGTGGTTCTTTCCGGGTACTCAGGTTTCTTCAACCACTAAAACTGGTCTCCATGATATAGCTGAAATATTGCTGAAAGTGGCACTAAACACCAAAAATCAATCAATCAATCTAAGGTAAGAGGTAAAGCATATATCAAGTTTACTACATTGTTTCATCAGAATCAGTGTTAAGGCTGTGTTAAAATTTATTGTACAAACACAAGAAAAAAGTCTTTACCAAGTAGTAAGAAAGGATGTAAATAAACATGACAGACTATCCAACTTTCATTTGAATTCTGCTAATGGTGAGGTATACTCAATACAACATAATGTGATCAAGTTTGTCAGTGTCTTCCGCAAGTTGGTGGTTTTCTCCAGGTAGCCCGGGGTTCTATGGTACCGCGTTAGTTAATGTTTTACCAGAAATAAATAAAAACGGTTACATAGCTGAGTGAAAATATTATTTTTATTACTTCAGCAGATCCCTTCCTTCATATTCAATGTATTATTTTTAACCAAAGTATGTCTACGAGTCTATAATCGGCAATCACAACAGCGTGCATTTTATAGGTCAAGAAAAGGTGGTTCCTATGGTACCGAGGTAGTTCCGAAAATCAGTCTATGGAGTGCTGTATCAAACATTAACAGCGGAAATATAATCCCCGGAAATCTGATAAATTATTGTTCAACATAATTAAACAGGAAAACGTTCTTAAACTCATTTGTTATTGATTTGTTCCAACTGTAAACACTCTCTACTTGTCGTCTCTTTTTTATGTTCAAAACGAGGCAAATTGTAATTCCATTCCACCTATAAATAGATTCCCGCCGTTAGAAAAAAAAACTATGCAGACATCATAAGATTTTGACAGATGATTGTAAACGTGTAGGTTGGGACTTCACTATACCAAAATAGATCTGCTACCAGGTGGCGCTGCAATAGCGCAATCGTGTGAAACGTAAATACTGCGGTATCATAGAACCCGCGGTACCATAGGAAGGGAGTATACTCCAGTTTCCACCACCAATAAAACTGACCACCAGGATATAACTGAAATATTGTTGAAAGTGGCATTAAACAGCATAACCCTAACCCTAACCAACTTTACACTTAAGACACAAATAAAGTAAAGGAACAGTGCTTATATTGCTGTTCTTACTTCACAGTCACAGTAGGGTCTTCAATAATGAACATTAGTGTGAAACAGTCCTAGCCTGCAATTGAGTGGTATTCTTTACTTTTGTCGATAAACTTTACCTCTGGACATCTTTGTCATTGTGATGCTATTCGGTGTAGAGAATTTTATTTTACAAATGCTAGGTTATGACACATTCATTTAAACAAGAAACATCCGATCAGCCAGATCGGGAGACATGCACATTAAAATGTCATTATTTATAGTAAAGACTAAAGTGGGCTGGGAGTTACTGATAAACAACAGCTAATAATGGTAAACATAAACACAATGATGAGTACTCTTACAGGAATATATAAACACAACATCAAACACAATGATGAGTACACTTACAGGAATATATAAACACAATGATGAGTACTCTTACAGGATGAATATATAAACACAATGATGAGTACTCTTACAGGAATATATAAACACAACATCAAACACATTAAATTAGATTTCTAAATTTTCATGCTTAAAATGCTACGTCTGTAACACAATAACTCAAACATTACCTTCAACCATTTAATACACCAATCAGCAGCTGTCTTTAACAAATCCATTGATGGTAAATTTCCATGTGTTGCATCATGTCTCAAGTTAACAATCCATTCTGGTACACCTAACTACAAGAAATATATAATGTAGTCAGTATTTAGTAAAGTCTGATATTAGGTGGGGGTAAACAATATGACAGTATTATAAAGATCACTGGAACAAAAAAGAAATATTAGTAAATTATCCCCCTTACATAACTTAGAGAAGGGAGATAGCTAAGGTTTCTCTAAATAAATAAATGAAAATTAAATTGAAAATTATTGTTTAATTTTGATTGTGCATTAAAAAATGTGGCTAAATTTTCTGACAAATTTTCATCATATTTATTTACTGTGCTTATCTGTTGTATTTTGTCTGACATTATATTAAACAATATCTTAGATATACCATGCAAAAATAAAACATTCTAGTAGTGAAGAAACAAAATAACCTATGCTCATGAGTTTGCAATTGACTGATTTACTGAAGAACTTTCTCATAGAGACTATCTTTTATCTCAAAGTAAAACAAAATTCCAGGAAGTAAGGAAGGTATGACTGCACAAGTTGTTAATCTATAGATTTGGTTTATGGTGTTAAACACCACTTTCAAAAATATTTCATTTATATCTTAGTGGTAAGTTTTATAGGTGGAAGAAACCTGAGAAAACCACTGACCTGTCGCAAGTCACAGACAAACTTTATCAAATAATGTTGTATCGAGTACACCTCGCCATGAACGGGGTTCAAACTTACAACTTTAGTGGTGATAGGCACTGATTACACAGGTAGTAGTAAATCCACCTCTCATGACTACGATGGGCCCATTGTTAATCTATAATATCAGACGACCACCACCAGTACAATTATTTGTACTAGAACTCCTGACATTTTGACACAATTTTGCTAACAAAAATAATAAGTAACCTTCTGTAGAATAAAACAGTACTCCACTTGATGATTAGGAAGTAAGTCGAGCAATGCCTCCTTTCATAAACATGATTTGATTTGATTGATTTTTGGTGTTTAAATGCCACTTTCAGCAATATTATGGCAACCAGTTTTAGTAGTGGAAGAACCGGAGTACCTGGAGACAACCAATGACAATGGGAAGCAACTGGTAAACTTTATCACATGCCGGGATGTGAACCCACGCGGTATTAGTGATAGGATTGTATGAGTTGTTAGGTAATCCAACTACCTAACTCAATGAGCCATCAGGGCCCTATTAACATGAGGTGGACTACTAACACGAAATGAGATATTTACAGGATTGAAGATTGAAAATACAATTTCATACTAGGTGATTCATTAAAAAATATATATATATTTCTTAGGTTTTCCTTTTCTGAACTCTTCTGTCTCGCCTAATATGTCAGCTATACCAAGATATAGCTGAAATATTGCTAAAGTTGGTGTTAAACTCCAACTAATCAATCTATCAATCAATCTTAAAATTAATGTGAAATGATGAACTTAAAAACTTGGTAGTTACCTCCCCTGCTAATCTGTGAACTGGCTGCATGTACTGTTTAACTTGAGCTCTTTCTGTGATGTGATTAACAAATCTAATAATCAATTAAATAAACTAATTACAATCTTATTCCTCATGACATTGAAATTACATTCAAACTTGTATATATAAAGGACAGTCAAGGGAACCTGAAAATGTGCTCTTTATATACATGTGATAGTGTGATTCATTATATAGAGGTGCCCTTTATATACATGTGATAGTGATTCATTATATAGAGGTGCCCTTTATATACATGTGATAGTGATTCATTATATAGAGGTGCCCTTTATATACATGTGATAGTGATTCATTATATAGAGGTGCCCTTTATATACATGTGATAGTGATTCATTATATAGAGGTGCCCTTTATATACAGGTGCCCTTTATATACATGTGATAGTGATTCATTATATAGAGGTGCCCTTTATATACATGTGATAGTGATTCATTATATAGAGGTGCCCTTTATATACATGTGATAGTGATTCATTATATAGAGGTGCTCTTTAAGGCAGGTTTGACTGTATATATAATGTATCTTCCTGTGTACTGTGTAAAATATAATAAATACACAAGTTTTTTCTCCTAAAAACCGTCACACAAAAAATGCATTGTACTAAATGGGATTAAGATTAAGAACATTTGTATTCAGAACATCTAAGTAAGTAACATAAATAAGACATTAATCAGCTGTTGTCAAGAAATTCATGTAAGAAGATTGCTAAAACATTAATTCTGTCATCGAAGTGATTGTTGTGATTGTTGTGATTGTTGTTAAACACCAAATGAGGAGGATTCATCATGGTTATGATCGTATATGGCAGATGGATTTACAACTACAAGTGCAATCAATGCCTATCACTAATAAAGTTGTGAGTTTGAACCCCGTTCACGGCGAGGTGTACTCAATACAACATAGTGTGACTTGTGACAGGTCGGTGGCTGAAAGTGGTGTTAAACACCATAAACCCTAATCCAAACGAGGAATTTTTCAGCTATATCATGACGAGAACAAGTGACATTCGGTAAGATGATTTATACTAGACCAACATGCTTAGTTGGATCTTTATAGTGCTAGCTCACTGAAACAACAGTCTGTGGGTAAACATGTCGCTCCCCTCGTTCCCATTAATCTGATTCTGAGTCAACCCATCTCTGTTGTAACTCCTTAATGCTGTGTGCTTAATGGAGAAGCCGCAAATACTAATTTTATAGTCTTTGGATTGAGCCCACGATCTACCCCACTTGTGTCAAGCACGCTACCCATTACACTACTGATACGGTTTCATGGTCATAGTTCATTAGTCATGACATGGTCAAAGTACATATCTATTTTTAATTTATTGTTTTCATCATAATAACTGTGAAAGTTGAATTGTTTTGGGTTTTTTCTTTGCATTATGTGTTAGAACCTGCTTTGGCTTGCAACATTCATGTGATTAATCAAAGTAAACTTTGTACCTAATTATAGCTAAACTGTAGGCATTTCTGACACCATCTGTCTTGTCATCTTCTCCTTCAACATGGCCGATGACCACTCTAATGAGTGCACATGTACTGTCTATAGCCACAGGAAGAATAGATCTATAGAATATGAAAATAAAATAATTGTTTATTAGTCAAAATCATGGCAAAATATACACATGGTGATTTTCTGACATAAAGAAAATTATCACGATTACAGTTGACTAAGTTGAGTGATTGTACACATGGATTCTTAATTATAAAATGGACATTAGTAGAATATATTCTTGGGTTTCTGATTAAACAAAACATTTAAGGGAGCACCCAACCATTAATCATGTACCATTTGCAGCCAAACATACTGTAAATTCAGAAATTAATGCGATGTTTTAATTAATGTGAAAAATGCGACTGGTTGGCGATCGCAATAATTAAACCTCACATTTTTAATGTTCATTCTCTTGACCAGTTTCTCTTTGATTTATCCCCCTTTTCTTACACAGGTAAGATCGACAGGTGCATGTTATAGATTACTGACACCTAGGCAGCGGTGAAGTGTGTACATGTTTATTGATTGTTTTGATTTAATACAATTTCCTGTGTAAATATGTCTAGGGACAAAATAAAGTGTATTTAAACATCTGTCTTTCAAAATAATGACTTGTCAGTTTCATTCGATGTTTTTTTGTCGTAAGGGTAGATAAAAAAAATATTTGAGTTTCTCATCGATCTACTTATATTAAAATTGTGTTAATAAATGCCCGATTTTTATTTTATTTTATTTTGGCACAGACCTCAGGTGTGTAGTGGTTATTGGCGGCTTTTCTTTTAACCCCACATTTGGTGGTCATGGTTATTTTGTCGGTGGCAAGGGCGTTGACGATCTCAGTATTAGCAGCTTTCATTTTATCAGCACCTTCTTTGCTTGTAGCTTTAGCAGGGTCTGGTAGACATAAGACAATGTCATCTGGAGCACATTTCTTAGTGACAAACTTCCAAATAGACATGTTGAAACGTTAATGATTGCTCCCCTAAAAACTCATCTATTTATTGCATTTTTTAAATTTCTAATTACCGTATAGTTAATTGAGCAATATTTTATTTTAGAATATCACTTTGACAAAAAGCCGAATAAAATTTGTTTGTGAAACTGAGCTTGTTCCGATAAAAGATTCACACAAGCCATAATTCTTTTAAACTGACGTTTTTTGTTTACTTATTTATTTTGTACACTTCAATTGATCTTTCTTAGAAATTTCATTAACCTTTATATCAACCAAGTCAAGCCCAAAGCCTTCGGATGTTCAATTACTGTCGACTCGGCACGTGACTAAAGTTCACCTGTTACAAAAGTTTCTAGATCCCCACAAGCACGCTTTGATGGATAATATGCTGCCAACATTTGGAAAGCTTTCTAGATTCTCAATCACATAAAAAATGTGTGTACAAAGTCCAAGGAAAATGTGTATTCACTTTAATTAAAGGTAAACATGACAGTGGCTTACAAGGGGATTAACGACATACAAATACGAAAACGAAAACGCACGCTTAGATAAAAATTTACATCGATTTTTCTTCTTCTTTACCTTGGAGCGTCGCAATAATTAAACCTCACATTTTTGCCGGCGGTTGAGGAATCTCAATAATAAATGCACGCAATAATTTCTGAATTTACAGTATTTCTTGTTTCTAAGAAAATTTATGTTTTTCATATTCCTGAAGTGATCTTATGTTAATACTTTGTTTTGTGCAGGTGGCTATGTTGGATTTTTGATCGACAAAACAAATCATTATCCTTTTACGAGAGCAATATAAGGAATATTCCTATCAAGGAACACTTTGATCAGAAAACAGGTCTATGAGAAGAAGATTTTTTAAATTTAAGCCAATCTGAGAAGGCATAATTGATCCTAGCAGCCATGTTGAATTTGTGAATTAAAACTAAAATCATGTAAAATGCTGAGGACTACCCAAGTACCATTTATACCTAGTTTAATTGTAATTGGGAGAGTGGTTTCTGATAGATTAAATTGTTAAAAGTTGATTGGTTTGGTATGGTTTATGGTGTTTAATGCCACTTTCAACAATATTTCAGTTATATCGTGGGGTCAGTTTTATTGGTGGAGGAAACCGGAGTACCCGGAGAAAATGACCAGAATGTTGTATCTAGTAGACCTCACCTAAGCAGGGTTAAAAGTTGAAAGACAACAGAGGCAAAGTGATGACAATACCTCACATGGACTTTTTGGTGAGATAAGTTAAGTCACTGAAGAATCTATTATTACCTGCTTTTCCATACATTGATTCTCTCTATGGCATATTTCTGTGCTTTTGTGTTTCCATAAAATAAGCCTTTGTAGACTTCTTGAAATTCTGAACTAGAAGTGTAAAATATCATGAAGTATTTATATAGACTATCTATAAATATAAAATACAAAAATGGTGTCATTATATAGACTGAGTACCAATACAAATATATACATATATATTAAAATGTAAAGAATACACCAATAAATAATGCAGATGTCAGTTAATATATACAGTTGGTATTATTTGTTTTTCATTTTATTCATCATTTTGAAAGAATTGTGGAAATAATTAAATTGATATATGAATAATCTTGATTTAAAAAATATTTAATTATTTCCACAATTTTAAACAAATTAATGGCAAACCACATAAAGGTTAAAATAAAAGATACCACAGATATAGCTACATTTGTAGGTCTGCTTCATATATTGACACACAACTAGAAATTGAAGGTAAGGGCCAGTTAAGAACGAAACTTTAAAACATTCCAACAGCTGCTGCATATGGAGTATGCATCTCTCAGTTGCTCTGATATTCCAGAGCTTGTGGTCCATATCATGATTTCTTTGATAAAGGGTTGCTGCTAACAAGGAAGCTGCTGAACTAAGGATTGCTAGTGGTTAACTTTAAGTCATAACTTCGAAAGTTTACCGTTACTGAATATCTGTAACAAATGACAACAGATATGTTCAGTTTGAAGTAATCTCAATCCAGTCCTTTCCTCATTCATGACTTATCACCGAGTTTGAAACAAGAGTAACATGACACTAATCTCCTGGAGATTAGACTTCCGAAGAAATTTTCTGCACTGTATCTCCAGTCTAATCTTGTCACAAGCCCTATCAATGATATTCCAGAAATATAAAATTTGATCCCCTGGTGCATTTTGATGCATATTTTGGCATGGATGTATTGAGTCAGACCAAGCACAGGTAAGCCATGATATATAGACACATTTTCTAGTTCAAAAGGACAAAATTTAGTTTGTATTGGCAGACATATTGTGACCGAATCAAAAATGACGACATGATCAAATTCATGACGTTTTTTTTGTATACTAGTAGACTAAGTAGTCCGTTTCTCCACGTCAGATTTCATAAAGGTGTTAAATAACTTTTCCAATTATTGACATCGAGAAATGCACTATAGCTAAAAACGTCACAAAATTTATCACATCGCACAATTATTTAGTTCAAATGCAATGGAGGACAGTTTGAAGTGGATTAGGACTATTCCATCTGGTAGATGCTGTAAGAGGTACATTTGTAAGAAAATATCATTATTCTTGCAAATTTGATCTAGAAAATGTGTCTAAATTATCACAGCTTACCTGCACTTGGTCCGACACTATCCGTACATGCCAAAATATGCATCGGAATGCAAAATTTAAATTTCTAGAATACCATTGATAGGGTTTGTGATGAGATTAGGCTCAAGATACAGAGCAGAAGTCTAATTTCAACTGCTTATCCTTCCAAATCACCCGAGTTTAATTCCCAGTTTTTTGTGGGGTTGATGTTGTTAGATCTTGATTTTTCTGTGTACTTTTATGTATATCACTGTTTGTACATTTGTCATTTTTCTTTTGGTAATTGTATTCTCTGTCGATTTACTGAGTTTTATTACTCCTTTGGCCTTTTCTTATTGAAGTAATTTGCTTAGAAATACATATCTATGTGCTGCTTCCTTTAAATCGTGAACTTAACACACTATTTACTCAACTCAGTATAAATATCAGGTCTTTGACCTGGTCGTTCGAGTCTTTGAGGAATTGATTAGTGGGGTTCTTGTTACTTGATATTTAGTTTTATGTGTATGTTTTGTAGATCGTTGTTTGTCCCTTATCTTTTGGCCATTGTGTTTTCTGTTCTTCTTTGATTTACGGATTCCGATTGCCCCTTTGGTATCTTCAAACTCTTCTTAAAAGTTACGAACAGTAAATTGATAAAGCCCGTTTTTCACAAGCCCCTATGGTCGCGCCTGCTCTTAATATATGTACCTGCTGATCCACGGAACAACTACACTGTTTGTATGGTCTGCCATGGAGCTTATAGTTACAAATAACCTTTGAGAAGTTTAAAATCTCTGCAACAAACTTTGAAAGATGTTTTTTAGACACATGTGAATTAACCGGTAGTAGGGTTAACACGGTAATAAATGAATTAAAAACGATATGACAGCGAATAATATCCGGTTAATTATTTAATATTTGCAGTTTGAGCGTTGAGGGCTCCTGTATTCATCCGTATTTGATGCACAATTTTCGTTGAAATAACAATATGCATGTTTTCCATCCTAAGTTCGCATGAGACTGTATCACGTAAGAACTAAATCGTATCATTTTTTTTTTAATTCTGACCTCTCAATGAGGCTGACTTGGCCGGATCCAAAAGACCAGTGCGATTTACATTGTATTTATACATGTGTATAAAAATGAATACTCATATCACTATGCTGCTTCATAACAAATACAAATGATTTTCCTTTCCTGTTCCTAAAATTTTTGATTTGCAATCTATCCTGGTTAAACTTTGACTTTCTCTAGCTAGGATACAGTTATTCAGTACTCAGTTTAGAAGTGTGTGGAAACTTAAATCTGTGTATAGTAATAATATAATGTTTCATGCCATTTTTGACATTTTCTCAATATTCAGTCTAGATATTTGGACTCTATAGACTCTAGAATTTTCACTTGTAAAATAATAAATTTATTAGTAAAAAGGGATATAGATGTACTGAAGACACAAATTAAATTAAAGAAACAGGGCTTTTATTGCTGCTCTGAATTTTACAGTCACAGTATAAATACGTATTTCATAAGGACCGACTTTCATGATATTCGATTCAATGTTCATTGCCTGAGTCCCTGAGAATATTTTTCGTAGATGCCGGCATGATACCTTGGGCGGCAATCATAGGGCTTGAACCCAATACAACCCTGCGACTTTAGTTCATGAAATTTTGACTTTGAATCTGGACTTTACTAAGGAATACATTTTTTCTGAAACATTTTCCCTATTGAAGCCAATAACCAAATTTTTGATTTTAAGTATTCTGACCCCTTATAATCTATATGCAAGATTGAATCTCCATTTCAAACCAGATAAATAAACGTTAGAGAAAATCGGTCAAGAATGGACAATCCACGTGGAACAATCCAGAAACACTCTAAACATTGGACACTCAAGACGAAAACAAACAAAGCAAATAAAAAAGTACAAAACAACACAGAAAAGTAATTATATAAAAAGATGAGCAACACGGACCCACAAAAATCTGGGAAACCCAGGTGCGAAGGGTAAACAGTTCCTGTCTCTTATAAGACACCAACTCTTATAATCAAGACATGCTTCACACCAATATACACAAACAAACACAAATAACATATATTTGAAATTAGACAAGAACCCTTCTTCAAGTCAAATACAATCACATTTCTATTACTGGTTCTTTGAATTATTGTATTTTTGATTTATTTTTATTTCAGCTTATGTAAACATTTTGATCAAGAGGATACAGACTCAGTATAGCAATTAGCCTTCATTGGTGCAGGCTTGAATATGCAATGTACATGTACATATTAATAGGCATTTTCAAAAGTTTCTTCATTGTAATCTATGATAAGCTTTGGACTCATGTTTTTGACCCCATATCCCCGGGGTAGTTCACTTGTAATTAGTCGAATCTCCATTTCACAAGGAATTTTGTTGGCAAATACAATTACATTTCCATCGGTAGCTCTTGAGAATACTATTTTTATTTGTTCCTTTAGATTTGAAAAAGCGTACCCCAGGGTTTGAACCACAGACATATTGAGGTTTTTATGTGTAAAAATTTAATCTGTATCTCATATATAACTGATCATGATGATTAATGCTATATTAACTATATTCCCATTACTGGCTCTTATTATTATTTTTTTTTATAAAGTTTCTCCAAACCTCTCTTTGTTAAACTTTGTACCCTCAATGGTCAATTTTATTGATGGACTACCTACCTGTAAACTCTTGGTTTTCATCGATGCAATGCGTCATGGAAGAGTAAAAGGAGATCTAGACTCCATTTGTTTGCAGCAACACCACCCAATCCATTTATATATGTCAGGTTCATCATATTACCCACACGTGGAAAACGCTTGTATGACCGTTTCATGTAACTAAGAGGCACAAGGGAGGTTCGGCCGTATAAGACTAGCGTAATCTGCTACTTTTCATTGGAGTTCCCGTATCAACCCAGGAAAGTAATTTGTTGGAAATATTTCTTTTGCCTCGATTTCTACAATTTTCTGATTGGACTGTTGAAATATTCTGACGCCAGTGTGGTACATATTCTGACGCCAGTCTGGTACATATTCTGACGCCAGTGTGCTACATATTCTGACGCCAGTGTGGTACATATTCTGACGCCAGTGTGCTACATATTCTGACGCCAGTGTGGTACATATTCTGACACCAGTGTGATACATATTCTGACGCCAATGTGGTACATATTCTGACGCCAGTGTGGTACATATTCTGACGCCAGTGTGGTAAATATTCTGACGCCAGTGTGGTACATTTTTTGTTTTTCATTTTATTTCTGAGAAAGCATTCTCATGTTTCCAAATATGTTATTTTACGTATACGTGAAGTGGCGATGGCCTTTGTTATTCTACGTATGCACGTGCCGTGGTGGTAGCCATGGTCATCTTGGTTTTCTTATCAACATATAATAACCAAACATTTTCACAGTCTAGGTTCTCTCAATTGAAAAATGTCAGGGTTTTTGGAATACTGTCGCATCTTGTATGTGTTAGCTTATATCTAGAGGTGTCAATCATTTTAGTTTTCCGTTCAATACAAGGAGTCGTCGTGGTCACTATTGTATGGTATTTATAGATTTTACATACGTAATTAATGTTCAAACTCCTACACGTGATCAAACGTCATATTGATACTGTCAGCGATGAAAATAACGTTAGAGAAAACTGAAGGGGCAATCAAGAATGGACAATCTAGGCACTGACAACATTAACATTAGGCCCACAAGACACAGAACGAGGACAAGCAAAACAAAATCAGGATTAAGAGTTACTGTGGTCATATCTACTCCAGAGGTGGTGTGAATCAGATGTGGATTCTTCTACTCCAGAGGTGGTGTGAATCAGATGTGGATTCTTCTACTCCAGAGGTGGTGTGAATCAG
>MJUT01022824.1:783091-794046 GCA_002080005.1 Gigantidas platifrons
TTTTTTTTTAATTTGGTTGCTAGTCAGGTCAGTCTGTTTGCTAGTAGATTTTTATTTAACTAGGAAAGTTTTGCTTGTGGGGAAAAAAGTTAATTTCTAGCCCTGCATACATGTAATCTTTTGAGTACATTGAAAAAAGTCATTCCATGACATTTATAAATAAACATTATCAAAAACGATGTTGTAAATGACTTGCAGCTTGGTCTATGCTATTACAGCTGGGACTAGGCTATTACAGCTGGGACTATGCTATTACAGCTTGGGATATGCTATTACAGCTGGGATTATGCTATTACAGATGGGATTATGCTATTACAACTGGGATTATGCTATTACAGCAGGGACTATGCTATGACAGATGGGATTATGCTATTACAGCTAGGGCTATGCTATTACAGCATGTGCTATGCTATTGCAGCTGGGATTCTGCTATTACAGCTGGTATTATGTTATTACAGCTGGGATTATGCTATTACAGCTTGGGATATGCTATTACAGCTGGGATTATGCTATTACAGACGGAATTATGCTATTACAGCTGGGACTATGCTATTACAAATTGGGTTATGCTATTACAGCTGGGACTATGCTATTACAGATAGGACTATGTTATTACAGCTGGGATTATGCTATTACAGCTGGGATTATGCTATTACAGCTTGGGCTATGCTATTACAGCTGGGACTATGCTATAACAACTGGGATTATGCTATTACAGCTGGGATTATGCTATTACAGCTTGGGCTATGCTATTACAACTGGGACTATGCAATAACAACTGGGATTATGCTATTACAGCTGGGACTATGCTATTACAGCTTGGGCTATGCTATTACAGCTGGGACTATACTATTACAGCTGGGACTATGCTATTACAGCTGGGACTATGTTGTTACAGCTTGGATTATGCTATTACAGCTTGGGCTATGCTATTACAGCTTGGTCTATGCTATTACAGCTTGGATTATGCTATTACAGCTTGATCTATGCTATTACAGCTTGGTCTATGCTATTACAGCTGGGACTATGCTATTACAGCTGGGATTATGCTATTACAGCTTGGGCTATGCTATTGCTTACTGATTGGTATATATTATGACTTGCAATTCGGCTATGCTATTACAGCATGGTGTATGATATTACTTCCAGACCGGGCTATGCTATTACAGCATGGTGTATGATATTACTTCCAGACTGGGCTGTGCTATTACAGCATGATGTATGATATTACTTCCAGACTGGGCTATGCTATTACAGCATGATGTATGATATTACTTCCAGACTGGGCTATGCTATTACAGCATGGTGTATGATATTACTTCCAGACTGGGCTATGCTATTGCAGCATGGTGTATGATATTACTTCCAGACTGGGTTATGCTATTGCAGCATGGTGTATGATATTACTTCCAGACTGGGCTATGCTATTACAGCATGATGTATGATATTACTTCCAGACTGGGCTATGCTATTACTAGCTTGGTCTATGATATTACTTACAGCTTGGGCTATGCTATTATTATCAGCTCCACCATATTTACCATCTAGTGTTAGTTCTAATTGTACGTGCTTACGTATCGGCTCAGGTTCTGGAAAACAACGTCAGAATATATAATTACATTACAAATATTCAATCTTAAGATTTAAATTAACATTTTATCTCATATGAAATACTTCGTTCTGTAGTTATTGTATATTTATTTTGACATATTTCTCTTTTAATTTGAGTAAAACAGTTTCTTTAGAAGCTGAGTAATGTAATTGTGTCATTACTTTATGCTTAAATAGTAATTAAGTCTTCAGTTATATCATGGGGAGACCAAGTTACAAGTTACTCTTTGGTCATGATGCTCTTTAGTACTAAACCTAACATGCAGGGCGAGATCCCAACACAGATAAGTGAATCCACTTGGATATATTTTTACTGACTCGGAGTCAACCAGTTAATAACTGTTATATAAGAAAAAGACAACACAATACAACGGCATCTGTAGATATTATGTTTATGTTTTTTGCTTTATTGTGTTTAATGCCACTTTCAGCAATATTTCAACTATATCATGGCGACCAGTTTTAGTGGTGGAAGAAGCTGGAGTACTGGGAGAGAACCACCGACCATGGGCAAGCAACTGATAAACTTTATCACTTGCGGCTGTGAGTCGAGTGCACCCTTTTTTTGTAATTTACAAAGCCGAGAGCGAACCCACGCCGTATTGATGATAGGCTTGAATGAGTTGTCAGGTATTCCAACTACCTAACTCATTGAGCCACACTGGCACCTCTACAGATATTAAAGTAGTATTATATTGAAATATGCAATTAAAAACATTGTCAAAGTCCATTACCCTTTTATTTTTACTTATAAACAGAAAGCAATCTACTTAAAATTATATCTTGATCCACACTTGCTCCCGATATTTGATCGGTTGTTTTGTAGTTAAATAGGGAGCAAGTGCTGAGATCTTATTTTAATTAGATTGAAACAGAAATTTACTGCATATGCTATTTTGCAGTGAACTGGAGATATTAGGGTTAATGTTAGGATTACTGTGTACTAGAGATATTTAATGATATTGTGTTACATTGACTTGATAACTCTGCAATATATTTGTCTTTAGACAAATATGGCAACTGAAAAAAATTAGGAAACAATGAAGATAGGTGAAGAATATTATGTATAGTCTACTCTTACCTGGTACACATTCTCCATTTACAGTATTATATCCGGTAGTACATGAACACTGGTATCTTCCATTATCATTCTGACAATTATGGATACCACAAACACCGGTATCTTCAAAGCATTCGTTAATATCTACAATGAAGTTGAACAAATTAGATATATGTCGCGCATAATTATAATGGGAGATTACTTATATATGGTTGCTATGGGAAGGATTAACAATGTTAGGTATGTTAAAATTACAATAAACAATTCTATAGCTATAACATTAAATAACTACAATTGTGAAGTTAATTAAGGAATATTCAATTTTTGAACAGGTTATACGATATAACTTGGTTTGGGGCAGTATACGCTTAATAATTTATGAAAAGCATAAACTGTTCCAAACCAGGTTAAGCAAGTTCAAAAACCTGTTCAAAAATTTAACATATTCCTTATAGTTTAATTTTTACAACAAAATTTAATGATTTCTCGATTTTAATTACGATTATTTCATGGGACTATTTGAATTTGTCGTTGGTGAATGAATATGTTGGCAATGTCACAATACTTAACCTCAGGTTGTCAAGTATAACCAATGTTGCTCAAGGCAGATCAGCCAATCAATATTCACATCAAATTAAATTATAACCAAAAAAAAATCCATCTTGCTTTGGCTATCAAGAAGACTCAAAACCAAATGTGAGTCAAAATCCTCCTACCTCATCAAGCACCTTTAAATGGAATAAATTCACACAGAAGAGATCTTTTTATACAAAAGAAAATATATCTTATGAGAAACAAATTTTGATATTGCAGTCTTTGCCATAATTTTTTTCACCTACTTGCCCTATTAGCCAAGTATCCTATTTATTCAAACAAATTCTTTCATAATTTTCACTTGTCTGAATCAAGTTTTACTTGTCCCTGTCTTTGGGCAAGTGGGTTAGCGCGAAAACTGATACTGACAGTCTGCCAACAGCTTGATACATTCAAACTAGTTACTAGTAGTTAGTTTTAAGTAGTAATTTTATTATATACATAAACCACAACTGAATAACATTACCATAACATTTGGTGTTGTTGATTCCTCCTTGTCTGTATCCATTACCACAAATTTTACATCTGTATGGATACTTGTTAGCTCTGTGATCTGCTGGTAACAAATCTTCACAAACTGTTCCTCTAGATTCACAAGGTGCTCCTTCACATCCATTAAAGTCAAGGTCACAATGTGTACCTACATATTATAAGACAATACATATACTGTTTTAATCTTCAATAACAAATTAATGTTCAATTTAGATTAACAGGTAAATATCTTGAGAACTTTATCAAATTGTCATCATCAGGTACATCCAAAATCTAATAAGTATGAGTTTTATTTATAATTTCCCAAAAACATAGACATGTAGAAACTACATGTAATCAAACATAAAATTACTACAATTACACCTTATCTAGATTAATCAACAGAAATAAGAACTGGATGATTTGATTGATTTTTGGTGTTTAATGCCACTTTCAGCAATATTTCAGTTACAGCTGTGAGTCGAGTGCACCCTAAGAACTGGAACATATTGTTAGGACCTGTTAATTTTAGAACCACATGGTATTTATAATAACAACATAGCCCTGTTTACAACACATACTTTTTATTTCGATGATGTAAGCAGAAAATAAATTGACTCACACGTGGAAAACACTTACATAATCACATCATTTTACTGAGAGGTGAAGTTCTGGCCCAAAAAACTAGTATAACACAGCCACGTTTTATTGAAGTGCCTGTACCTGATTTTGGAACTGTTGGACAGTGGGGTATGTTTTTAAAACTTTATTGCATGTAATTAAAATGTATATTATAAATTGATCATAAACTAACCTGTCCAGCCTTCATCACAAGTACACTTGACCTTACGGAAGTAGCTGTTAGGATTCTGGTCGTACAGGATTTTGTCAAAATTACAAGTTCCATGGTTATTACAGTCACAAATGTTAATTACAACCTCAAAGGCTTGGCTTATTGCTCCCTGTGTGTCCTCCCCTACAAATCTGAAGTATAAACACATATTATCAATTAGTTATTTGTAACAGTTATTATACTAGCTCATACCTTTACAATTGTCAAGATCATCTGTTGTGTTATTACAAATTCTCTGATCTTAAGGATGTTAAGACTAATTGAAAATACAGTCAAACCTGCTTTAGTGACCACCTCTATTAAGTTACAGTCAAACCTGCTTTAGTGACCACCTCTATTAAGTTACAGTCAAACCTGTTTTAGTGACCATCTCTATTAAGTTACAGTCAAACCTGCTTTAGTGATCATCTCTATTAAGTTACAGTAAAACCTGCTTTAGTGACCACCTCTATTAAGTTACAGTCAAACCTGCTTTAGTGACCACCTCTCTTAAGTTAGTCAGACCTGCTTTAGTGACCATCTCTATTAAGTTACAGTCAAACCTGCTTTAGTGACCATCTCTATTAAGTTACAGTCAAACCTGCTTTAGTGACCACCTCTATTAAGTTACAGTCAAACCTGCTTTAGTGACCACCTCTATTAAGCAATAGCTTGTATTATGTGACCTTAATTTTAATTTCCCTTCACAGTGCATTTCATATTAATCAAATCTGTATTTAGTGACCACCTGTCTTATGTGACCCTATATCAATGTTCCCATGGATTTGATTATGATTTTGATTGTGTTTAACGCCACTTTCAGCAATATTTCAGCAATATCATGGCGACCAGTTTTAGTGGTGGAAGAAGCCAGAGTACCCGGTGAGAACCACCGACCATGGGCAAACAACTGGTAAACTTTAACACTTGAGGCTGATAGCTATAGTCGAGTGCACCCTTTTTTATAATTTACAAAGCCGGGTGCGAACCCACCCCATATTGGTGATAGGTTTGTATGAGTTGTTAGGTAATCCAACTACCTAACCCACTGAGCCCCCCGGGCCCTTGTGTTCCCATGGTTACATGACACGTTTGACTGTATAGTAAACATAAAGCACTATAGCACTAAATATAACATACTATTAACTGATGAAACTACAAATATAAAATAAACTATTGATCCTTTTCAGTAACCTGTTTAATATGAAGACTTTTTTTTCTAGACTTCTACAAATAAATTTTGCAAATAATCGACTTATTCATGTCACACCGTAAAACTTATTGGTCTATGTGAAATAACGTATCACAAATGTAAAATATTTAATATTTTCAGAAGAAAAACAAAGAGACATATATACAAGGGGAGATAACCTACCTTAGTTTTGTTGGATCAAAGTTTGATGGTTGCCATGTGACTGTAACTGAAGTGTCTGTTTCATTTGTACAAGTAGCATTGAATGGCAGCTGACAATTAATAGACATTTCTGGTGTAGGCTTCTGTATTTCAAATACTATTTTGCTGCCTATTGTTACATTAACTACCAGTGTTCCCTGGAGTGGTGGTAGATTCTTATCTGAAATGTTAATGTAAATTTATCTTTTTAAAGATTTTTGTTATGTAACTGACAAAAAATAAATAGTTTAAAGGGAACTCAAACTGTTCCTGTTTAAAGGGAACTCATACTGTTCCTGTTTAAAGAGAACTTGTACTGATCCTGTTTAAAGGGAACTTGTACTGTTCCTATTTGATGGGAACTTGTACTGTTCCTGTTTAAAGAGAACTTGTACTGATCCTGTTTAAAGGGAACTTGTACTGTTCCTGTTTAAAGGGAACTTGTACTGTTCCTGTTTAAAGGGAACTCATACTGTTCCTGTTTAAAGAGAACTTGCACTGTTCCTGTTTAAAGGGAATTCTTACTGTTCCTGTTTGATGGGAACTTGTACTGTTCCTGTTTAAAGGGAATTCTTACTGTTCCTGTTTGATGGGAACTTGTACTGTTCCTGTTTAAAGGGAACTTGTACTGTTCCTATTTGATGGGAACTTGTACTGTTCCTGTTTAAAGAGAACTTGTACTGATCCTGTTTAAAGGGAACTTGTACTGTTCCTGTTTAAAGGGAACTTGTACTGTTCCTGTTTAAAGGGAACTCATACTGTTCCTGTTTAAAGAGAACTTGCACTGTTCCTGTTTAAAGGGAATTCTTACTGTTCCTGTTTGATGGGAACTTGTACTGTTCCTGTTTAAAGGGAATTCTTACTGTTCCTGTTTGATGGGAACTTGTACTGTTCCTGTTTAAAGGGAACTCGTATTGTTCCTGCTTAAAGGGAACTCGTACTGTTCCTGTTTAATGGGAACTTGTACTGTTCCTGTTTAAAGGGAACTCATACTGTTCCTGTTTAAAGGGAACTTGTATTGATCCTGTTTAAAGGGAACTCGTACTGTTCTTGTTTACAGGGAACTCGTACTGTTCCTGTTTTAAGGGAACTCATACTGTTCATATTTAAAGGGAACTCATACTGTTCCTGTTTAAAGGGAACTCATACTGTTCCTGCTTAAAGGGAACTCATACTGTTCCTGTTTTAAGGGAACTTGTACTCAGCAGGCACACAAATGAATTTCAAACGTTGATACCAAGTCTGACATTGAAATGATGTTATTTACTTGTGGGGATCAGAGTTTGATATAACAGGGTTGCATGTTATGTGCATGTGGGGATCAGAGTTTGAAATAAAAGGGTTGCATGTTATGTTCCTGTGAGGATCAGAGCTAGATATAACAGGGTTCAATGTTATGTGCCTGTGAGGATCAGAGTTTGATATAACAGGGCTCCATGTTATGTGCCTGTGAGGATCAGAGTTTGATATAACAGGGTTACATGTTATGTGCCTGTGAGGATCAGAGCTTGATATAACAGGGTTCCATGTTATGTGCCTGTGGGGATCAGAGTTTGATATAACAGGGTTACATGTTATGTGCCTGTGAGGATCAGAGTTTGATATAACAGGGTTCCATGTTATGTGCCTGTGAGGATCAGAGCTTGATATAACAGGGTTACATGTTATGTGCCTGTGAGGATCAGAGTTTCATATAACAGGGTTCCATGTTATGTGCCTGTGAGGATCAGAGTTTCATATAACAGGGTTACATGTTATGTGCCTATGGGGATCAGAGTTTGATATAACAGGATTCTATGTTATATGCCTATGGGGATCAGAGTTTGATATAACAGGATTCTATGTTATGTGCCTATGGGGATCAGAGTTTGATATAACAGGGTTCATATGTATTTTGCTGTACCTTTGATTTTCTCCTTTTCTTTTATGTCATCATATTGCTGTTTAGTTTTAGCCCCTAGTATATCTGATCCTAGGACTACAGAATCATATTGACAGAACTTGTTATCCCTACATGTGCTGTTGACTTGTGCAATGTCTGCATCCGAAAGATCATCTAGATAAGTAGGTACATAATTGTCTTGTGTGAAGTTTTCATTTGAAAGCCCAGACAAATACCAGAATATTGAACTTTCAGGAGTTACTGCCCCTGAAAAAAATAAAGTTTGTGTCATCATGCATGTTGTGTATTATAAAGTATCTTTGGATCAACTAATAAATTTGATTTCCAACAGATGTATATCTGTGCCTTTGTTGTAGATGGGGTAAAATGTAAAAGTACCAAATTTCGTTGAATCCCTTTATGTTTCCATTTTCTGTTTAATTTCATTTTATATTTTATAAAATAAAGAAAAGAAATAATGATGGTAAAATTGGTATTTGCTGCTTCTTCATTAGGCATGCAGAATTAAAGAGTAAGAAGAAGACTGGTTGACTCAGAATCAGGATAAGTTGGTACAACATGTCTACCCATGGACTGTCACTTCAGTCAGCTACTACTAACTATAAAAATTCAACCAAATGTTTTGATCTGGTATAAAGCAGACCTCATCACCATCTCATTGAAATGTAACTTGTTCTTGCCATGATATGGCTGAAAAATTACTCACTTGACATTAAATAACAACCCACTCCTACTTAAAACTATTGTTTTGACTTGATTATAATACCAGTGACCATGAAACTTGGTATATTCACGATAATTTCCCAAATGATATTTATATCATTATATACATACTGTTAATACTTACATTGTGACAGAAGATCAAACAGGAATGGATTTGATTGGTTAGTGGGTAAAATGCCGAATGGTGATTGGATATCATCTGTTTGGTTATTATTTGCTGTTCCTAATAAACCAGTTACTGTATCCAACAATGTTGCATCAGAACATACAGTCATTTGTAAAGTTTTATCTGAGTGACAAAATTCTGCAACAAGACCTGCAAAAAAAAAAAAGATATGACACAAATATAAGGTTAAGTTTAATAGTAATAAATACTTCCCCTCCCTGTGGTGAGCAGGGGGCAACAGACTTAATATCTGGCTAACGGAAGAGGGTCCCAGCTATGGGTTAAATAGTTTCACTGCCTTGTGGATAACTTGGGAAAGTGAAAGACTCAGGGAGATAACCCTAACAGAAAATCCAGGTAAGCAGGGTGAATGCAATCATATATAGGAAGGACAACCCAGAAAGAAAACCCGATCCAACAGTGTGTAGGTCTGGCATAGGGCTAACAACCACACCCTGTAAAAAGGATCAAATTGCTGAAATGTCAACAATTGAAGTTGTTGATGTCTTATGCCCCATCGGGGGTGAAGAGGATAAAAAAAACAAACAAAAAATTCAAACAGTAGGAAAGTCAAACTAAGATACCAAACAATTAAAGGCAGTAGCAAAATGTCCAAAACTATAACAAAACCCATGTGTGGCTATCTTTACTCAAGGGACATAAACCTACAGCCAAGACTTTTTGTTTCCGACGGGATGGCCAAAACCAGCTAAGGCTTTCTGTTCTTAACAGAAACAAGCCTACATCTAATCCAAGCTAATATTAAAAGTTATCCATGGACAAAGTTAAAGAAATTCACCTTAACTTTACAATGCTATTCAAAATATTATATGTAAGTTTCTGAAATAATATCAATTAATTTCTGTCATCATCGAAGTCTCTATCACAGTCAACTAAACAATCACATTGACATACACATAAGACCTAATAATTATGTTATTTCAGTTCTATTGATCCTATTAGGAGAAGGATCCTCAATTTCTCTACATGTATTTATACTTGAAATTTACAGTTCCTAATTATATATATATAAACCCCCGGTTTTTAGTGGGGTTCGTGTTACTCAATCTTTAGTTTTATTTGTATGTTTTGTAGATCGTTGTTTGTTCTTTTGTACTTTTTCTTTTGGCCATTGTGTTGACTGTTGTTCTTTGATATACGAATTCTGATCACCCGTTAGGTATCTTCAAACTCTTCTTAAAACTAACATCAAACTCCCTCAGACATAGGTAGCCTTGAATGATGCTTGCCTTCCTGTACAGATCCTGAGTACCCGTAATCTTCAAACTCTTCTTATAACTAACATCAAACTCTCTCAGACATAGGTAGCCTTGAATGATGCTTGCTGTCCTGTACAGATCCTGAGTACCCGTAATCTTCAAACTCTTCTTATAACTAACATCAAACTCTCTCAGACATAGATAGCCTTGAATGATGCTTGCCTTCCTGTACAGATCCTGAGTACCCGTAATCTTCAAACTCTTCTTATAACTAACATCAAACTCTCTCAGACATAGGTAGCCTTGAATGATGCTTGCCTTCCTGTACAGATCCTGAGTACCCGTATTCTTCAAACTCTTCTTATAACTAACATCAAACTCCCTCAGACATAGGTAGCCTTGAATGATGCTTGCCTTCCTGTACAGATCCTGAGTACCCGTAATCTTCAAACTCTTCTTATAACTAACATCAAACTCTCTCAGTCATAGGTAGCCTTGAATAATGCTTGCCGTCCTGTACAGATCCTGAGTACCCATAATCTTCAAACTCTTCTTATAACTAACATCAAACTCCCTCAGACATAGGTAGCCTTGAATGATGCTTGCCGTCCTGTACAGATCCTGAGTACCCGTAGGTAGCCTTGAATGATGCTTGCCGTCCTGTACAGATCCTTTCACTTACAAGCTTCCAAATATTTTAGAATGATTTGTCTGTCCAATCTCTTGACTATGAGCATACCTGAATTGTCTGTCCAATCTCTTGACTATGAGCATACATGATTTGTCTGTCCAATCTCTTGATTATGAGCATACATGATTTACCTCTCCAATCTCTTGACTATGAGCATACATGATTTGCCTCTCCAATCTCGTGACTATGAGCATACATGATTTGCCTCTCCAATCTCTTGACTATGAGCATACATGATTTGCCTCTCCAATCTCGTGACTATGAGCATACATGATTTGCCTCTCCAATCTC
>MJUT01022825.1:12331-33369 GCA_002080005.1 Gigantidas platifrons
ATGGTAGGTGGACTCCGACACTACAACATGGTAGGTGGACTCAGGCACTACAGCAGGGTAGGTGGACTCAGGGATTACAACATTGTAGGTGGACTCCGACACTACATCATGGTAGGTGGACTCCGACACTACAGCATGGTAGGTGGACTCCGACACTACAGCATGTTAGGTGGACTCCGGCACTACAGCATGGTGGGTGGACTCCGACACTACAGCATTGTAGGTAGACTCCGACACTACAGCATGGTAGGTGGACTCCGACACTACAGCATGGTAGGTGGAATCAGGCACTACAGCATGGTAGGTGGACTTTGACACTACAGCATGGTAGGTGGACTCCGACACTACAGCATGGTAAGTGGACTCCGACACTACAGCATGGTAAGTGGACTCCGACACTACAGCATGGTAGGTGGACTCCGACATTACAACATGGTAGGTGGACTCAGGAACTACAGCAGGGTAGGTGGACTCAGGCACTACAACATGGTAGGTGGACTCCGACACTGCATCATGGTAGGTGGATTCCGACACTACAGCATGGTAGGTGGACTCCGACACTACAGCATGGTAGGTGGAATCAGGCACTACAGCAGGGAAGGTGGACTCAGGCACTACAGCATGGTAGGTGGACTCCGACACTACAGCATGGTAGGTGGACTCCGACACCACAACATGGTAGGTGGACTCAGGCACTACAGCATGGTAGGTGGACACCGACACTGCAGCATGGTAGGTGGACTCCGACACTACAACATGGTAGATGGACTCAGGCACTACAGCAGGGTAGGTGGACTCAGGCACTACTTCATGGTGGGTGGACTCCGACACTATAGCATGGTAGGTGGACTCCGACATTACAGCATGGTAGGTGGACTCCGACACTACAGCATGGTAGGTGGACTCCGACACTACAGCATGGTAGGTGGACTCAGACACTACACCATGGTAGGTGGACTCAGGCACTACACCAGGGTAGGTGGACTCAGGCACTACACCATGGTAGGTGGACTCAGGCACTACTTCATGGTAGGTGGACTCCGACACTATAGCATGGTATGTGGACTCCGACACTACAGCATGGTAGGTGGATTCCGACACTACAGCATGGTAGGTGGACTCAGGCGGTACTAAGGCATGGTAGGTGGACTCCGGCACTACAGCATGGTAGGGGGACTCCGGTACTACAGCATGGTAGGTGGACTCAGACACTACAGCAGGGTAGGCGGACTCAGGCACTACACCATGGTAGGTGGACTCAGGCACTACTTCATGGTGTTACTCTTGTTACAAACTCGTTGATAAGTCATGAATGAGGAAAGGATAGGGTTGCGATTACGAAAAATGGAACATATCCGATGATGATCTTTAATAAACTATTTAACCATCACAGATGTTCAACAGTTCTTTAAATAGGGGAATTGAACGAAAGTGCTGACACGGCAACCAGAAGGAAAACGGAAAGTTGAAAGACCAAACACAACTTGGAGAAGGATGGTAAAGATAATCTTCGCTAGCCAAGGGTTACGATCCGCTCTACTCATCTTCACCCTTGACATCGCTAGACGGATTTTCGTAATTCCCGCGCACTGCCACCTGCTGGATTTTGACAGTTACGCCCTTTGTAACGATGTAATTTTCAGCCAATCGACGCGAGGCTTTCATTTCCATTCGTTTGAATGCCCTAAAAATTGACTCGAGATTATAATACGACTGATTTTCAAGCGAAGATTTGTGAACAATTTGTGGCAAATCCTGCAAATCTCATTCATTTAAAATTTTGTTGACATTTTTCCTACAGAACATGTGCTTTTTGTAAAGCGCGTTCTGATTGGTTGCAGCTACCACTAGCTGCATTACATATAAACCGTCACAGTGTGACCTCGAAAATCCGTCTAACGATGCCAAGGGTGAAGATGAGTAGAGCGGATCGTAACCCTTTGCTAGCGAAGATGGGTAAAGATAGAAAGAGACAAATTAGGGATGAACAGCTGGATAAGGTCGAGGATAGTAGCCAAAGACAGGGACAAATGGAAGCAGTGTATAAGAGCCTCGTGTGCAACCGGGCGTGAAGAAAATCGGTAAGGTGAGGTGGTATTCAACAATGCAGCATCTCGGCACAAAATTATGACCTGAAGTCTGAATCTTTTTTAACAAATATGCTGTGAAAAAACCATCATAATTAAATAAAATCTCTGACTTAATCAATAGAGTACATACCTTAACAGGTGAAACGGCTATCCCTAGTTCAGGGAAAACAGTCGACCCTCCTACTTCTACGTCACTTAACTGAAATATATAACAACTAATTTTGTTTATTATTGGCTAATTTGGAATGTTTGAGTTTTGGCAGGATTGAATAAATGTTAGAGAAAACCGAAGGAGCAATCAGGAATAGACAATCCAGAGAAACCAGCAACATTTGGGCATACAAAACGGATGACGAAGACAAGCAAAAAACAGTCTTGGCAGTGATAGAGGGGGGGGGGTCTACGTAAAAAGTAAAAGATCGATATCGATGGTCATTTGAGATATAGATGTTTCATACCGGTCAACCAGATGGTGATGACGCCGGACCGCAAAATTATATTACCAAAGGTAGTTAATATTATTTAAGAAAATTGGAGAAAATGAATTTTTAAAAATTATGATAAAACTAAAGGTTATTTCCATCAGTCATAGATAGCATTTTCTCACCCCTTGGATAAAGAGGTCCGTCCTTGGATAAAGAGGTCCGTTAATTTAGGTGAAACAGATTTTTCTATTTTACCCAGGCTCCTGGGTAAGACACGCTACACGCGCCTTTTCCCGCAAAATTGTTTTCCATTGCTGAAGTAAATTGTTGATTTATCGATATACATGTATATACATCCATGTCTTGACAGTATTTTAAATGTAATTCATTATATAATGTATAGACAGTATCTTTAAATGGTATCACAACAGTGATAAATACTAATATAAAATATAAAAGTTATTAATTGACGCTGGTCAAAGGGAGGCATTTTTTTACGTTAGTTACTAACCAGGGAGAACACTCTATATTTTCTCAGGGTAAGCAGATATTGACACGATAGAAAGAGATGAGAAAAAGAGTCAAACACCGTAAAAGGTGCAAGATTTTTTTTTATTGTAGAATATATCACAAGTTGTTAACTTTAATATTTTGAAACCCTTTAAAGTAGTAAAATGAAAATCTTGTTTTATTTTATTATGTAGCATTTTGGTCCTGTGATTCGGTTCACAAATTAATACGCCAGACTACACAAAAAGTAAACAAACATTGACACGGTAGAAAGTGGTCAGAAAAAGAGTCCAACACCGTGAAAGGTGTAAGATAGTAAAATCTGTGACACCCTCGGGTTAGATTTAAATCGTATCCTACTCGCGGGACAAGCCTCGTCCGATACTATTTAAATCTTACCCTCAGGTGTCACATATTTTACTATCATGGCTTGGACCTCTCTCGATGTTAGACCCTATATATCTCTGGTTGACTACATAAAGACGTAGATATCTAATTCAGAGCGTACGACGAGGTTCTGGAATAACCTTCATCAGGGACAAAAGATTGTAAAGCTAAATTGTGCAAAAGGTTATTCAAGAAACGCGTCGTGGCACTAAATTCGATGTTTACATTTTTATTTAAAGGAGCAATCACACGATGCTATCTGAATTTTACCTTTCGACAAAATCGTTTCCATTTAAGACAAAATGTCGAAAGTCGAAAGGAAGTCGGGTTTTCAATGAAACCAAGCTGACCATGATGTCTTTTAGTTATGAGTGGGACATATTTGTATACAGATTAAATATGCCACTTGTTTTAATGCTGTTGTAAATATAACTACTTACATATAATAGTATTGTTAGAAGTCTGTTTGTTTCGGTATGAAATTTCCAGTCAAGCTACAAAAAAGTTCATGTAGAGTTAATGTATGCGAATCAATAGCTCGTATAATACGACCAAGCCAATAATAAGCTGTAAACAAGGTATAAAACACGTAGAGTTAATGTCTGCGAAACAATAGCTGGTATAATACGAACAAGCCAATAATAAGCTGTAAACAAGGTATAAAACACGTAGAGTTAATGTCTGCGAAACAATAGCTCGTATAATACGAACAAGCCAATAATAAGCTGTAAACAAGGTATAAAACACGTAGAGTTAATGTCTGCGAAACAATAGCTCGTATAATACGACCAAGCCAATAATAAGCTGTAAACAAGGTATAAAACATGTAGAGTTAATGTCTGCGAAACAATAGCTGGTATAATACGACCAAGCCAATAATAAGCTGTAAACAAGGTATAAAACAATTTACGAGAGTGTAATACTAATGGCATAGCAAGGTATTTAGACAATATAGGGATGGTGTCTTTTTATATGAGATTTATTTGGATAAGGCTAAGAAACAGGGGTACTGCGAGGCTCTGCCGAGCATGCGTAATCCCCCTGTTTCGTGCCGAATACAAATAAATCTCATATAAAAAGACATGATACCTATGTTGTTTTTATACTGCAATACTATATTTTTTTCTCACTGTTTTCTATATAAAAAGATAATTAAAATTCGTATTCCCCATCATGGGCCCCATTTAAAAAATGCTTTATACAGGACATTGTCCAGTATAAAGCAAAATTTTACACGAACCCCTTTATCAATGCTGCAAAGTTACCAATTGCAGTATAAAAGACAATTTCTTAGTGCATAATGCTAATCGTGTAAAACGTATGTGTAATGTTAATGTCGTAGCAGAGCATAAATTATTTTCCTAGTGTGCAATGCTTATCGTGTAACAAGGTTCAAACATTATCTGAGTGCGTAATGCTATGTGCGTAACAAAGTACAAAATACTTTCCGAGCGCGTTATGCTAATGGCGTAACAAGGTATAAAGTAATGTCCAAGTGGGTAAAGCTAATGGCGTAAAAAGACATAAAGTAATGTCCGAGTACGTAATGCTAATGGTGTAAAAAGGCATAAAGTAATGTCCGAGTGCGTAATGCTAATGACGTAAAATGCCATAAAGTAATGTCCGAGTGTGTAATGCTAATGACACGAAAAGACATAAAGTAATGTGAAAGTGCGTAATGCTAATGCTTAATATGTATAACAATGTAATGTTGTGGCTGACCAGTAATCAATGAATCCTGTTAAAAAGATAGGAATTGACACAGGAGTAGTTTAACATGTGAAGAAAACATATATTCAATAAACATGAGACCACCAAAATGGTTTATCACTATTTTTGATGTTGCATTCAATAACTCGGCACTCCTTTAAGATACTTCGATTTATCATTCATGTCATCTGTTCAAAGGCGTTTCATTTTTCTTTTTAAAAAAATCGACATGCTAAGTGGTAATGGAATCAATAAAAATACAAATTTGATTCAAATAGGCCATGGAAACTTGTTTACAAAAGTGTTTTCCTTACTTAAAATGACTGTGGTTTATGCGGGCGGGCATGTATCTTTGGGGCCCTGTCTCGGTAATATTTGACGCCAAGCTACACCCGTGTTTAAACTCCTGCGGGGAAATCCGATCTCATTGCCAACATTTCTAGGCAATTAAGAGTTGATTTTCTATGTTCATAAATATTCCTCTTTTCATAGATTTCTTTTTGTTTATTGTAATTGCTGAGAAGAAGTAAATAGATGAAGTAAAAAAATATTTTTCGTTTAGTGAAATGCTACTTTCAAATAAAAAAAATATTAAGCTTACCATCTCTTGGCTCAGCCAATCAAAATGTGGTCTATATTCTCCTCCAATTCCATAATTGACTACCTGGAAAATATCACATTGATTATACTTGGTGATTAAGGAATGAATGTTGTCATTTCTAACAACCAATCGTAATTGTCTTGCACAGTCACTGAGGTTAGAGCTATGGTGTTTAACACCACTTTCAACAATATTTCAGTTATATCATGGCGGTCAGTTTTATTGGTGGAGAAAACTGATTTACCCAGTGAAAACCGCCGACCTGTCGCAAGTCACTGACAAACGTTATCACATAATATTGTATCGAGTAAACCTCGCCTGATCTGGGTTCATGGTTCTCGATACACTGTCACTGATTATTCCTATATAAGAAAAGCTTGAGTATACCAGTGTAATCAGAAGCCACAAATCGAAGACGGTCAGACAATACAATGTCCGATTATTATATGACTGTTCAAGATGAATGAAAGGTTATACGACCGACATGGCTCGAAACAGGTTCTGTAATTCTGATGTTCTGTATTTCTGACATAACATACTACTTAGGCTTTAAAAGAACCATTCTGATATCATAATCGAATCTGATTCCTCCGTGACGTAGTATAATACCTCCCACGGTATACCGACTGCCACAATTGACGTTTAATACCGATAAAAATAATAACGTCCGACGTGCATTATCACTGTGTAATCAGCCTCGATACGTCGGATACAAATGGTAATGTCTGTCTCGACTTTCAAAAATGTCGTTATTTTATATTTACCTGTAAATGATCAGCTTGTTTGGAATTCGTTCTCAGACCAGTCAATCGTTCTAACATATCGTTTAGTTTAATTATCATAGGATTAGTCATATCATCTGTGTAAAAAAATCTAGGAGAAAAAAGAGAGATTGCTAACATTAGTAATTCCTAATAAAGTTATCACTGTTAAGAAGATGGATCCACCGTGGATAAACAATGCAGTTCGCCGGGCAATACGAAAACGTAATAGGTTGAACAATAGAGCTAAAAAAACAAATCTTCCTGAGCACTGGGCAAAGTTTAGGAAATTTAGGAACAAGACCGTCAATTTAGTCAGGCAACAGAAGCAAGTTTATTTTGATGGGCTTGTAAATAAATTACGTTCTGATACATTAGGCATAATAAATTGGTGGATAACAGCCTCTAAATTAGCAGGATTTAAATCTTGTAAATCAGATATTCCACCTCTACTTGTCAATGACGACTTTATTAGTAATGATATCGAAAAAGCTGAGGCGTTTAATATATTTTTTGCTTCTCAGTCAAATATAAACGATAATGATAAGTCTGTCCCTGAGGATGACTCTGCACCGGTCAATTGTCTTGATAATATAATCCTTCAGGAACAGGAAGTGAAAGATGTATTACAAATTGTTAATGTAAATAAAGTTTCTGGTCCTGACGGTGTAAGCCCAAGACTATTGAAAAGTGCATATGATATTACATCAAAATCTCTGTGTTATATTTATAACTTAAGTCTATCCAGTATGTATTATCCGTCAGCGTGGAAATTAGCTAATGTTATTCCTGCTTTCAAGAAGGACGATAAGAACATAATTGGTAATTATCGCCCAATCTCTCTACTATGCGTAATAAGCAAAACTTTTGAAAGATGTGTACATAAACATATTATGAATTTTATTCGAGAATTCCTATCGGAACACCAGTCTGGATTCACCTTAAAAAAGATTCTACTCGTAATCAGTTGATGTATATTGCTAACGTGTTCAGCTCCGCTTTAGATGAAGGGAAAGACATTAGAATTATTTTCTTCGATATAAGTAAGGCATTTGACCGGGTTTGGCACAGAGGGTTACCGTTCAAATTGGAAAAAATGGTATCACCGGAAATCTTCTTTTATGGCTAAAAGATTATCTCTCAAATCATAATCAAAGGGTGGTTATTAATGGACAAGAATCTTCTTGGGCTAATATCAATGCTGGTGTTCCACAAGGGTCGATCCTGGATCCATCATTATTCTTAGTTTTTATTAATGATATTGTTTATGAGGTAAACTGTCAGATAAAGCTATTTGCTGACGATACAAGTATTTATGCTATTGTTGACAACCCTTTGGTATCCTCCATTAATCTCAATTCTGATTTCGATCGCATTCAAAAATGGGCCGATAAATGGTTAGTAAATTTCAACCCTAAGAAAACCGAATCTATGATTGTATCTAGGAAAAAGGATCCACCTTATCACCCTCCGTTAATTATGGACCGGAACTTTATCAAAACCGTTGATTCTCACAAACATCTTGGTCTTATATTTTCCAGTGACGGGAACTGGAACATTCATATAGATGAAATTTTAGCTAAAGCGTCCGTGCGACTGAATATGTTACGGAGACTTAAATTTAAAGCCGACAGAAAAACCCTTCAAGTTATGTATTTTTCATATATTCGCCCCATCTTAGAATATGTTGACGTGATTTGGGACAAATATCCGGAGTATTTGAAAGATAGACTGTAGAGTATTAATTACGAGGCAGCGCGAATTGTTACAGGGGCGACAAAATTAACCAGCATTCATGTTCTTATGAAGGAATCTGGGTGGGAAAGTCTAAGGGATAGGAGGAAGAACCACAAACTTATTATGTTCCACCAGATGGTTAATAAAAATACTCCAGACTATCTTGCAAATCTAGTCCCCTCAACTTTTGGACAAACCCACTCGTACGGGATCCGTAACTCACATAATCTGCCTTCTGTATATTCACGTACAAAATTTCATCACAACAATTTTATTCCGTCTACTGTTCGTCTTTGGAATGAACTTCCTATTCATATTAGAACCGCTTCTTTGTACTCTCTTAATTTTTTTTACAAAATAAACACATTGTCCCGCAATATTTTTATAGCGGCAGCAGAATTGGCCAAGTTATGCACACAAGAATCAAAACAGAGAGTAGTGGATTGAAAGAGCATTTATTTAAGAAAAATCTAGTAGATGATCCATACTGTATTTGTAAACAAATTGAATCTTCTGAACACTTTTTGTTATATTGTCCATTGTATCGTTTAATCCGACAAAATATGATTAATAATATTTCATATCAGGCAACTACTCAAATTTTATTATTTGGTAACCCTTTATTGCAAGAGATTTGCATAATTCTTACATATATTTTCTAAAAATATAGACCATATTCATGTAATGTGATTCTCATTAATTTCACAATCCGTGTAGAATCATTCACAAAACTTGTGTGGTCACCCAACCACTTTTTGTTATTAATATATAATATTACAATTTGAACAACCATCCATCTGTTTATAGTAATAATTTACCGGGAGAGGAATTTGTATAAGTGTTTTACACTTGTTTTCCAATCCCTTTCTATGAATATCACTATTTAATGTCTTATATGTATTTTTTTGTTGAATAAAATATAGTTTACACTAACATTAGTAATTTAATATTTAATATACTAAAATATTGACCGGCTGCACTAACAAAGACAAATGGGAAAACAAAAACGTAAAGTATAGTATATTCAAATAATAATATGAATACTATTATTTGTATTCAATTGTATCTGTTAAAATTGGTATATATGACGACATTTTGGGATTGTAAAATCTGACGATCATACAATGGATTACGTAAACATAGTAGGAATGACATCTAGAGATTATTTTATTAACATGCTAAAGTAAACATAGTAGGAATGACATCTAGAGACTATTTTATTAACATGCTAAAGTAAACATTTGATATTCTAGGAAAACAATCTGAAGATACCAAACGGATAATAATAGGGACAGACAACAACAAAGGACAAATCTGACAATCAACGATCTACAACACACAACATAGAAAACTAAAGATTGAGCAGCACGAACCTCAATGAAAACCGGTGGTGAACTCATGTTCTCTAGAAGAGTAACCAGTTCCTACTCCACTAGTGGCACTCGTCAATAGTCTATACATAGACTAGAAACACGAACCTCAATGAACACCGGGGATGAACTCAGGTTCTCCAGAAGAGTAACAAGTTCTTACTCCACTAGTGGCACTCGTCAATAGTCTATACATAGACTAGAAACACGAACCTCAATGAAAACCGGGGGTGAACTCAGGTTCTCCAGAAGAGTAACCAGTTCCTACTCCACTAGTGGCACTCGTCAATAGTCTATACATAGACTAGAAACACGAACCTCCATGAAACCTGGTGGTGAACTCATGTTCTTTAGAAGAGTAACCAGTTCCTACTCCACTAGTGGCACTCGTCAATAGTCTATACATAGACTAGAAACACGAACCTCAATGAAAACCGGGGGTGAACTCATGTTCTCTAGAAGAGTAACCAGTTCCTACTCCACTAGTGGCACTCGTCAATAGTCTATACATAGACTAGAAACACGAACCTCCATGAAAACCGGGGGTGAACTCACGTTCTCCAGAAGAGTAACAAGTTCTTACTCCACTAGTGGCACTCGTCAATAGTCTATACATAGACTAGAAACACGAACCTCCATGAAAACCGGGGGTGAACTCATGTTCTTAAGAAGAGTAACCAGTTTCTACTCCTCTAGCGGCACTCGTCAATAGTCTATACATAGACTAGAAACACGAACATCCATGAAAACCGGGGGTGAACTCATGTTCTTTAGAAGAGTAACCAGTTCCTACTCCATTAGTGGCACTCGTCAATAGTCTATGCATAGACTAGAAACACGAACCTCCATGAAAACCGGGGGTGAACTCACGTTCTTCAGAAGAGTAACCAGTTCCTACTCCATTAGTGGAACTCGTCAATAGTCTATACATAGACTAGAAACACGAACCTCAATGAAAACCGGGGGTGAATTCAGGTTCTCTAGAAGAGTAACCAGTTCCTACTCCTCTAGCGGCACTCGTCAATAGTCTATACATAGACTAGAAACACGAACCTCAATGAAAACCGGGGATGAACTCAGGTTCTCTAGAAGAGTAACCAGTTCCTACTCCACTAGTGGCACTCGTCAATAGTCTATACATAGACTAGAAACATGAACCTCAATGAAAACCGGGGATGAACTCAGGTTCTCCAGAAGAGTAACAAGTTCCTACTCCACTAGTGGCACTCATCAATAGTCTATACATAGACTAGAAACACGAACATCCATGAAAACCGTGGGTGAACTCAGGTTCTCCAGAAGAGTAACCAGTTCCTACTCCACTAGTGGCACTCGTCAATAGTCTATACATAGACTAGAAACACGAACCTCAATGAAAACTGGGGGTGAACTCATGTTCTTTAGAAGAGTAACCAGTTCCTACTCCACTAGTGGCACTCGTCAATAGTCTATACATAGACTAGAAACACGAACCTCAATGAAAACCGGGGGTGAACTCAGGTTCTCCAGAAGAGTAACCAGTTCCTACTCCACTAGTGGCACTCGTCAATAGTCTATAGATAGACTAGAAACACGAACCTCAATGAAAACTGGGGGTGAACTCAGGTTCTCCAGAAGAGTAACCAGTTCCTACTCCACTAGTGGCACTCGTCACTAGTTTATACATAGACTAGAAACACGAACCTCAATGAAAACCTGAAGTGAACTCATGTTCTCCAGAAGAGTAACCAGTTCCTACTCCACTAGTGGCACTCGTCACTAGTTTATACATAGACTAGAAACTAGAGGCTCGTCCGAGTCTATATCGCTCATCAACTATTCACGCAAGATTGCGTTTTAATATCCGCATGGTTCTATGTTAAAACTCCCAGCATGTCCTACGGTCACAAAAACACATATTTTATCCAGGATTATCTAAAACACAGCCAAATTAATATAGGATATGACGTCATGGTTTAATGTGTTTTGAGTATTGTTATAAAACTCACACTTAAATGTTTTTAGTGTTTTTTTACTAGTATCGGTACAAAACTCATATTTAAAGGAATACTCCAGTCAGTTGATAAGTTGTTTTAATTCAATTAATTATCATTTTTTATTCATAAATAACTTATTATTTAAAAAAAAATACACCTTTATTAACATTAATATACCCAATTAAAAATGTGAATATTTGGAATTTCCTGTCGTAGTGTAAACGGCCATGAAACCTATTCATGTGACGTCACAGAATCGGATCATGTTAGTTGAATAAATAACATGTATCTGACTCTTCCCAACATCGTGCCCGTTTGGTTATGTTTTAATATAAGATCAACTACAATACAATGTTTATAATCGTATATCGTTCTAATTTTGTTTTCTTAATATTCCCATCCAATGTTACATTTTCATAAAACAATAAGTTTATTTGTATCGGGAGGGGGGAGGGTCTACGTATAATTTCATCTTAGAGAATTTCATGTTTTACGTGATTTACCGTATAGTTTAAATAACTGTCAGTTTTAACTCATTTATGCGTACACATGTTTTTTTCTTTTTTGTCCCCAATGCTGTCGTACTTTCCCGTGTTTTTCGAGGTCACTGGTCGATGTGTTAACAAGGGTAATTACACCAAAAAAAAAATCTTCTCACATATTCCCTTTTAATTTCGTTAGTGCAATAAAATGCTTAACATTAAGTCATAATGATTTTGTAAATATCAAAAGATAAATATACGACGTTATTTTACGATTTACATATTTTTTAATGATAAAATTGCAGCTGATCAATACTGATATAATATACGATACCGGCACTAATACGTCACAGCTCTTTCGGAAGAGCTTTAATTTTAGGTATAATCCGAGAATGGATTATGTCCCTTATCTTCTCGCATTGTAGAGTGTTGAAAAATGGCGACCCCCATTGTTTGGTGCAACAGGCAACTTCAATCACCAAATTCTACCTTACGGTATATTATTTTTAACATTCATTAACACAAATGTCTTTTAGTTAATGTCATTTAAATATTCACGCTAACTTGCTAAGACCATGGAGTTTTCCTTTAAAGGTTTTATTACCTTAAATCCTGACAACTATACTTACGTTGAACTTGTTCTACCCTCATTTATGTCCCTTGATTCATCAACACTTTCTACGTTTTCCACAATTACTGTTGACCTTTTTAGCTAGGAAGATAAAAAAGTTTCTCATATAATTATTTTCAAAATATTTAATATTCTTACTATAACACAGACACATGAATCGATATCTAATTCAGAGCATACGACGCGTTTCTGTGATAACATTTGTTTTGTTTGTCTTCGTCTTGTGTACCCTATGTTGCCAGTTTCGCTGGATTGTTTGTCTTCGTCTTGTGTACCCTATGTTGCCAGTTTCGCTGGATTGTTTGTCTTCGTCTTGTGTACCCTATGTTGCCAGTTTCGCTGGATTGTTTGTCTTCGTCTTGTGTACCCTATGTTGCCAGTTTCGCTGGATTGTCCATTTTGATTCGGTATACTCTAACGTTTATTCATCATATGGTCAAATTCAAAAGATTGTAAAGACAAATAATTATAAAATCTGCGAGAGCAACAAAACCAAAATGTTCTAAACTGGACAGTCAAAATCGGCTATGGTCACGTATGTCTGAGTGATGTCACATTTGAAATAATATCGCAATTACATGTTTAACACAGTGTTACCTTTTGCAGAACAATTTGGTCATGGTCAATATAATGATAACATACATTTTGTAGTGTAAGCAGGTCAAAGTGTAATATTGATGGTATTCAATTTCAAAGCATATCCCACAATCCTCTAGTTAGAAGCATGTTTACTATCCTACTGTAAAGGTAAAGAAGGTAAATCCCATTTTCGTAGACGAAATGGTCATATCATAGATATAGTTTTGTGGTTTTCGAAGGGAGATAACTCTGTATCACAATCACATCATATTATAAAGTACAGATCATGCAAATGTCATATTTATCAACGTTGATCATTGTATCCTTGTTGGTCGATGGCCTCGTGTACTATTTAATATTGAAATGGTGTTTGAGGTCATCAGCTCTCTTTAATATTATACATATTAACCACATCTGTGTCACGAAGATTAAATATATTATGTATAAAGTCCAATATTATACATATTAACGAACTGTGTTACGAAGATTAAATATATTATGTATAAAGTCCAATATTATACATATTAACCACTTCTGTGTTACGAAGATTAAATATATTTAGTATAAAGTCCAATATTATACATATTAACCACTTCTGTATCATGAAGATTAAATATATTATGTATAAAGTCCAATATTATACATATTAACCACATCTGTGTCACGAAGATTAAATATATTATGCATAAAGTCCAATATTATTCATATTAACCACATCTGTGTCACGAAGATTAAATATATTATGCATAAAGTCCAATATTATACATATTAACCAGATCTGTGTCACGAAGATTAAATATATTATGTATAAAGTCCAATATTATACATATTAACCACATCTTTTGTCACGAAGATTAAATATATTATGCATAGAGTTCAATATTCGTGTGCGTCCGTTATTACAACACTGTTCATCCAATTATATGTTACTCACATCAATCTCCCATACAGAGTTGTCGGTCCTTGCAGGATCTCTATCTCTGTAAACGTCTCAAAAGTAGTCCCAAAACACGTGATCATGTAACGAACGATCATGTGACAAACTAATCAAAAGATCTCCTTTCTTGTCATGTAGATATTCAAAAGCTTGCCTTTGACAGTCCCTCAACACGATGTTCTTGTCATAATCTTTAACAATTGTATCGAATGTTGACATTTTATCGGATGAATAAGTAAACCAAATTACTCAGAATAGGAAAACGTTTCACAAAAATATAGTCCCTATAAATATAGCTATTTTAAAATGGTATTTCGCCTCAAATAAAATCATATTTCACGTCCAAACTAAAGATACATGCAAAAAAGACGAATAGCGTCTTAGAAGCAAAATCTAGAGTATGTTAATATTTTACAAGAATCTTGTAAAATCGAGAAGTTTACAGAAATAGAGAGCCTGCAAGGACCGACAACTCTGTATGGGAGATTATACTCACATATGTAAAACAGCGCCTGTACCAAGTAAGAACGTGAACGGTTATTATAATCCATATATATTTTGTTTTTCATTTGATTGTTTGGTTTTTATTTGTATTGCTGAATTATATTATTTAAAGGTGAAATTGGAGCTAAAAAACTAATCTAACATCGCAACTGTTTATTGAAATGCCTGTACCAAGGTACCAGTTGCTACGATTTATCGATTGAATCTTAGAACTGTTCCGACGGTGTGGTATATTTTTGCTTGGTTTGGTGTTTTTTTTAATTTTATATAACATAAACAATTCCATACCTGATCAGAATATCCCTGCAGATGATTAATTAGTTGTGTATCAATGATGTCATGAACAACTACCACTCTGGGAGAGTCATTTATATACTCTATCTTAATTGGTCTTTTGAAAAATGCCAGATCTTCAATTCTTGAATATCTACAAAATCCTCCAAAGCGCACATCCTGAAATTGCAAAAACCCATTCATTATGTTGCAATCATATACATGAGTATATTATACAAGCATCTCTGCAAGTAACAACCATATATCAAATATCTCCCCTACTGGATTTCAAAGTTACTTGAAATACTAGGTTAATGCTAAATATGTGTATACGTATGAAAATGTAAACCGACAGTAGTGGTATAATTAGATTTTTGAGCTAACACATATTCAATAGCTTGTGGTTTCTATCATGATTTTCTTGATAACAGGTTGCTGGTAACAAGGAAGGTACTGGGCCAAGGGTTTCTAGTGGTTAATTTGACGTCATAACTTCGAAAGCTTTACAGTCGCCATCATGACTTGGTTAACCGTTACGGAATATCTCTGTATCAGATGATCACGATATGGTTCCTTTGTTGTAATCACTTTCCTTTCCTTTACTCATGACATCTCCTTATGTTTAACAAGAGTACCACGACGAGTGCCACAAGCGGAGCATGAACTACTTACCCTTCGGATCACCGAACTACTTACCCTTCGGATCACCTTGGTTTATGTTGCTCAATCGTTAGTTTTCGGAGTGGTAGTGTGTCAGTCATTGCTTGTCTATTTAGTCCTTTTTACTTCGGTCATTGTATTGTCTAGCCTTCGAATTAAGGTTTCCGATAAACACTTTCATACCGTTAAGCTTTTTGTGAATAAAAGAAAGAGAATATAAACATGTATAAACAAACAATAACTTAGGTATTTAATTTTAGTTTTGGGTCCATAATCTAGTGTTCAGTTACGATTTCCGCATAGAAAAAGATGATCGGTTCGTCATAATGCTTGTAGGAGGGTTCATGTCTTATTGTGTTGTTTTTGTGTTTAGTTTCGTAGTGATGTCCACTATTATATGTCTTTGTGTTCTAGGTTTCCTATTGTGACGTTCGTTACGATTTCCGCATAAAACGATGTTCGGTTCGTCTTGTCCCCCATTTATTTGCAGGAGGGCTCATGTTTTATTTGCGTTGTTTGTTTTATTGATTATGGTGGTATCTAACACGAATTGACTATATAAGTAACATGGCGGGTGTCTTATAAGAAGCAGAAACTGCTTTACCCTTCGGGAGGAAATGGGATCACTCAGGTCTTTTTGTACGTTCGTGGTCCTCTTCCTTTTAGTTTTCTATGTGGTGCTTTTTGCTTTGTTTGTCTTCGTCGTCTGTCGTGTCTGCCCAAAGTTGCCGATGTTTTGATATTATTCCTTCTTGACTTCCCATTCGGTTTTCTCTAATGTTTATTTAACCCCGACACTTATGATTGAAGTGCCTGTACCAAACAAGGAACATGAGCGGTCACCTGTATTTGTGTGTTAGAGGTATTGATTTTGCTTATTTCTACGATTTTACTAATGCATTTTAGAACTGTTCCGACGGTGTGGTATATTTTGTTTTTCATTTTATTTGACAAAATAATTTTATAATTTTTTTTTGTTATATTCACTTAACTCTTCGGGCACACGTTGTTTCGTAGTTTTTATAATATTTTAAGTTTCTGTCCATCTCTACGCCATAATATTTCAGCGTATTATTCTTCATCATATCTATCAGTTCTACTGTATACGTTGACGTATCACCATTGTAAACGTGGGGGACGGGATCTGAATAGAACATTATGAAAATAAAGTTTAAACAGTGATGATCAATTCTACCAATACCAACAAAATGAACATTCACCTCTATCTTAACTGAACTCACTGAACACCAAAAAGACAACGACATATGGCGTAGGAAATCCAGGTCCTGGCTTAGGACAGGCACACTAATTTGGCGGTGTTAAACCGGTTAATGGGATCCTAATCAGGGGTCCTAACCATCCCTTTTAATATCTAGATATCAGTCAGCCAAACAGAAAAACCAGCTATATATCAGAACTGTGTTGCACAAACCTCAATTATATTTAATTCACAATTAAAGCGTGTCAATTAATTTCATATACATTTCAAGTAAATTTAATAATAAATTTAATTGAGGTTTGTGCAACCCAGTCAAGGATTGTAGAACTTGAATCATATTGTCTTAGTTTAGCATGACAGAAAGTAACAGTAATAACTGGAAAATATTTAAAACCAAAACAAAAAAACGCACTTAAGCTAATTAACTTTACCGTAAGAATACCTTCTGATTTAATCTTTGTGATAGTAGCCTCGTTTATGGTACAATATTTCACCATCATTGATATTCCATCTCCAGTTTTACTCAATCTTCAGTTTCCTTTGTATTTTATATTGTGGACCATCTTTTGTTGTTTTTTTTTCTCTTTTTCTTGTGGCCATATTGTTTTGTCTGTCGATTAAGACCCTCTTAGTATCTTAAGACTTTTCATAAACTAAATAATGTTGGTCTGTTTTATTGAAATCTGACTAAAATCAGCTCTTACAATATGTCACACTCTCCTTAACATTTGTCGAACATGATTAGAGGTCATATCTATATGAACTTAGTATATGAATACATTTGTTTTTAAATCAACCAAAAGCGTGAATGGCACTGTTAAAACTTTACTAATGCTGCTATCATTGGCTAATTATGAATTTGTCTGGACATGAACTCCAGTCGGGTTTTGTCAGATGTCAGGAAGAGCATGGCGCATTATGACAGCTGATTTTAATAATATTTATTTTATTGGTGAAGGACACCAGAGTACCCAAATAAAATCACCGGTCACAGACACTGATTGGATAGTTAGATGTAAGTCAAGCTAACATACAATAGCTGCCACTCACAGACACAGGTTATATAGTTAGATGTAAGTCAAGCTACCATACAAACGTTGTCACTCACAGACACAGGTTAAATAGTTAGATGTAAGTCAAGCTACCATACAAACGTTGCCACTCACAGACACGGGTTGGATAGTTAGATGCAAGTCAAGCTACCATACAAACGTTGTCACTCACAGACACGGGTTAGATAGTTAGATGTAAGTCATGCTACCATACAAACGTTGTCACTCACAGACACGGGTTAGATAGTTAGATGTAAGTCAAGCTACCATACAAGCATTGCCACTCACAGACACGGGTTAGATAGTTAGATGTAAGTCAAGCTACCATACAAACGTTGCCACTCACAGACACGGGTTGGATAGGTAGATGTAAGTCATGCTACCATACAAACGTTGCCACTCACAGACACGGGTTGGATAGGTAGATGTAAGTCAAGCTGCCATACAAACGTTGCCACTCACAGACACGGGTTAGATAGGTAGATGTAAGTCAAGCTACCATACAAACGTTGTCACTCACAGACACGGGTTGGATAGGTAGATGTAAGTCAAGCTACCATACAATAGCTGCCACTCACAGACACGGGTTAGATAGTTAGATGTAAGTCAAGCTACCATACAAACGTTGCCCCTCACAGACACGGGTTAGATAGGTAGATGTAAGTCAAGCTACCATACAATCGCTGCCACGACGTTTCTCTGTTTAATAAAACCGTAGATATCAACAAGTCTACTTACATAAATGACTTTGTCCCAGACTAGCAATAGTCATTCGTCCACTTATTTTATCAATTCTGTCCTACAAAGATAATTAAAGTACAATGACAATTAAAAAAAACAACAACAAATATTTGACATAAATATTGCAAATGTGATTGATTTATTTTTGCAAAAGATCAACTGGTGCTGTTACAGTAATATGTATGTGGAGAAGATTAAGTTTACAAACAATTAAATCATGTACGTAAAGTGGTGGAACTTCGATGAGTTGAGGAGCAAAGTTTAGATTACCTCTGAAAAAAAGTATATACTAAATAGGATATGGTAGTGTTGCCTAGCAACGTTAGCTTGCTACGGTCGACCGATCTTAGACGCTGTAAGTCGTCTTTGACCAATCTCGTACACAAAGTTATCGGTTCTTAAGTACACTAAGTCATTTACCTCGTACGTTAGATTATTAAATGTGTAATATATGAGTGTTTGACGTGTAATGAGTGTGATACTCTTTGAAAACGGGACAGTTAAAGTCCCGTTATTAGATGCTCGGATAATTTCGGAAGATTCTATTTCTCTCTCATCATGCCATCGGCTGCAATGGGTGTATGAACATACATGTATATCAAACCGAAATATTTCCATTCGCCGGCAGACGGTTTAATTGTTTATTAATGCGCATATAAACAACAATCGTGGATTCCAGCTTTCTCATGGATTTACATTTGCAGGATTAAACTTGGTAATATCTTATGATTTGGAGACAAAATAATTGGTGACTTTAGAAGGGTTATATGATAGATTTGACAGGATTGAAAGGGTCTCGTGTTTTAAATGGAAGTCTATGGTCGCAGTTGGACATAAGCAGATAAAAAAGGTGTCCAGGTTTTGAACTTTCGTGTGATATTTTGATTGGGTGGCTGACTCAAAATATCCTGGCCCCCTATTATTAGTAGAAAAGTACTAAGAAAAGGTAATAAGATGTCGTTAATCGAACAAGAAAATACTAAAACAAAAAGACAAAAAGACTTTGAACAAAAAACACCAGAACTTACATGTCTTTTCAATTCGTACAATTTTTTATTCAAATTGAAGAGAAATTCTGTAATATTTGTCTTTGTAACATCAATATCCTTGACCTTACTTAATGATGTCTGGAACCACTGTAGAGCTAACCTGTTGTATTCTTGCTCAAATATCACCTCTCCAATATCGTAACAATCAAAAGCTACAAAAAACAATATCAAACAAGTAAACGTAAATCTTGTATATAACAGAAGGGGCAAGAAAATACTCAATATAAGAAAAGAAAAATAGACTGGTGTCAAACACGATTTCCATATCAGATGCATGATGTTCGCGTTTCCTAGGGTAAAACTAAGGCTATCTCACGTGGAGAAGGATCAGCTACCCTTTCGGAGCACTTCTGTTTAAGCCCAAAGATTTTAAATTATCTGGCTTTCCAATCTTTCGGCTATGAGCCTGTCCAATGAAGTCTATTCTAGAACGCGTCGTGTAGACTACATTTGGATATCTACATTTTCATCAAGGTCGATGTTTACATTGAAACGGTATGTAGAATACTTACATTTATATATTACAAAATAATACGAAAAACAAATAATTACACTTGTCTGTGTGTGTTCGGGAAAGGTATACTTTGGTTACCTTATCGTTAGATGTATAAAATGTTTTCATGAAGATGTGACGTTTTTATTTATTTAACACCCAATCAAGAAATAAGATTTATCTTTAAATATACTTTTCAAACGGATTAAATTTTACTCTCTCTCTCTCTCTCTCTCTCTCTCTCGTCGTGTGAAAATTATTATTATTACATACTCATATAGATATCTTGAATTTGATTGACACAATCTTTCTCTGCGGGAGACACATCCGTCATATCACACTCATACAAGGGTGATAAGTGTATACTGTTATCCATGGCGTGATGTATATTTCACATTTTGTAACTAGATTAGCACGATGGGTGCAACTAGTGGAGCAGGAACTGCTTACCCTTTCTGAGCACCTAAATATACCCCCAGTTTTTAGTGGGGTTCGTGTTACTTGATCTTTAGTTTTATGTGTATGTTTTGTAGATCGTTGTTTTGTCCTTTAGTTTTTAGTGGTGTTCGTGTCACGTGATCTTTAGTTTTATGTGTATGTTTTGTAGATCGTTGTTTATTCTTTAGTTTTTAGTGGTGTTCGTGTCACGTGATCTTTAGTTTTATGTGTATGTTTTGTAGATCGTTGTTTATCCTTTAGTTTTTAGTGGTGTTCGTGTCACGTGATCTTTAGTTTTATGTGTATGTTTTGTAGATCGTTGTTTATCCTTTAGTTTTTAGTGGTGTTCGTGTCACGTGATCTTTAGTTTTATGTGTATGTTTTGTAGATCGTTGTTTATCCTTTAGTTTTTA
>MJUT01022825.1:42536-61466 GCA_002080005.1 Gigantidas platifrons
GTTATTGTCATTCATTGATGTACATGTACAACTTGTTATTGGCATTCATTGATGTACATGTACAGCTTGTTATTGTCATTCATTGATGTACATGTACAGCTTGTTATTGTCATTCATTGATGTACATGTACGGCTTGTTATTGATGTACATGTACAGCTTGTTATTGTCATTCATTGATGTACATGTACAGCTTGTTATTGTCATTCATTGATGTACATGTACAGCTTGTTATTTATGTACATGTACAGCTTGTTATTGTCATTCATTGATGTACATGTACAGCTTGTTATTGTCATTCATTGATGTACATGTACAGCTTGTTATTGATGTGCATGTACAGCTTGTTATTGATGTACATGCACAGCTTGTTATTGATGTACATGTACAGCTTGTTATTGATGTACATGTACAGCTTGTTATTGATGTACATGTACAGCTTGTTATTGATGTATATGTACAGCTTGTTATTGATGTACATGTACAGCTTGTTATTGATATACATGTACAGCTTGTTATTGATGTACATGTACAGCTTGTTATTGATGTACATGTACAGCTTGTTATTGATGTACATGTACAGCTTGTTATTGATGTACATGTACAGCTTGTTATTGCACATTTGGTATCTTCACTGTTGTTCTTTATCGTGCTCAGAACAGTTGTGGTGTGATATCGTACTCAGAACAGTTGTGGTGTGATATCGTACTCAGAACAGTTGTGGTGTGATATCGTATTCAGAACAGTTGTGGTGTGATATCGTACTCAGAACAGTTGTGGTGTGATATCGTACTCAGAACAGTTGTGGTGTTATATCGTACTCAGAACAGTTGTGGTGTGATATCGTACTCAGAACAGTTGTGATGTAATATCGTACTCAGAACAGTTGTGGTGTGATATCGTACTCAGAACAGTTGTGATGTGATATCGTACTCAGAACAGTTGTGGTGTGATATCGTACTCAGAACAGTTGTGGTGTGATGTCGTGCTCAGAACAGTTGTGATGTGATATCGTACTCAGAACAGTTGTGGTGTGATATCGTACTCAGAACAGTTGTGGTGTGATAATCATACATTCAAACCTATTTGATCTCCAGATGGGTACTGTTGACGGTATACAAGCGTAATTAAGCGCTTAGAGTAATTTTTAATTAGATAATTATGCGCTTAGAGTAATTTTTAATTAGATAATGCGCTATATAAATACTGTAAATAATACAGAACTGAGCACAGAGATGTGCAGTACCAATTCCTCGAGTGTTGGTGGAATTGTCCTCTCGTACTTTTGGGGAATGGGTGAGTGGTGTAGGGCAAACATGGTGGTAGAGCGTAGTTGGTGTCGTGTTTGGAGAGAAGTTAGGTTCCTTGCGTGTGTATTTTCATTTCTAAAGAGTGAAGGTCATTGAAGACGTTACAAAATGCTATTTTCGTTCGTTCCTACACAACTCCCCCAATACTTGTTCAGTGACAGTCAAGCCCCCCCCCCCTCTTTGTTGTTCAATTCCTCCCTCATTCCTGTATAATTGTATTGTTGATTTTGTCCTTGACATGAACTATTTGCCGCTGGACCATGTGGACGTTTTAAGTCAATAACAATCAATCAATATTATAATTTCAAAATGAATATCTCCTACATTTCCCTAGTGGTACAGATTGTACGTGTGAATGTTGGTGATATTCTCTAAATGTTAAATAAATGACTTAACTGTTAGCCTGGAGGTAGAGGATGTCAAGCTTTGGAGAGATCAACTTGTAGTTAACAACTTCATGTCTTAATTATATGCAAACAAAATGCGTTCAATAATGACAACCGATATTCAATCAATCAATTTTATTTTCATATATGCAAATAATAATACAGCTTGTGACAAAAACAATGTTATAGTTATGGTGTTTAACTCCACTTTCACCAATATTTTAGTTTATCGTGGCGGTTAGTTTTATTGGTAGAGGAAACCGGTGTACCTGGAAAAAACGACCATGTCAAACTTGATCACATAATGTTGTTTCGAGTACACCTCGCCATGAGCTGGATTAGAACTCACAAATTTAGTGGTGATAGGCACAAATTGCACAGGTAGTTCTAAATCCAACTACCACACTATCACGACTCTCCCATTATGACACAATAAACATATAAAGAAAGACAACAAATTTAAGGAGCTGGTTTGTTTGTCTGAGAGTCCACTGTCCTCAGTACCATTGAACGCCTTAAAAAAGACCCACTAGTTTGAACCTGCCGAAAATCTGTTGGGTTTAAAATTAACTTATTTTTTTTTATTCAATTTCAGATTATTGAGTCATCACCTTTCAAAGTCAAACTCGGATAAAAAGTTTTATTTGTNTTAAATCACAATTGAAGCGTATACGAAGCCAAATAGCGTCTAATCTTTACGTTTCAAACTGGAAGTCTTCATATGACGTCAATGACGTCATCTTGGTTATGTGCCAAAGTCATCAATAACATTTCGCGGAATTTTTTTTCAGTATGTGTATTCACCGTTGCACAAAAGGGGACGTAACCACCACACTTATTGTTTTGCAAAAGTAGTTCCGGCGGGAAAAAACTGATATTTCACATGTGAAATACCGGAACTTATTTCACGGATAAATCCCCATAATTCACACCTATCTATATAATAATTTAGTTTATCGTGGCGGTTAGTTTTATTGGTAGAGGAAACCGGTGTACCTGGAAAAAACGACCATGTCAAACTTGATCACATAATGTTGTTTCGAGTACACCTCGCCATGAGCGGGATTAGAACTCACAAATTTAGTGGTGATAGGCACAAATTGCACAGGTCTAAATCCAACTACCACACTATCGTGACTCTCCCATTGTGACACAATAAACATATAAAGAAATACAACAAATTAAAGGAGCTGGTTTGTTTGTCTGAGAGTCCACTGTCCTCAGTACCCACTGAACGCCTTAAAAAAAGACCCACTAGTTTGAACCTGCCGAAAATCTGTTGGGTTTAAAATTAACTTATTTTTTGTTATTCAATTTCAGATTATTGAGTCATCACCTTTCAAAGTCAAACTCGGATAAAAAGTTTTATTTGTGTTTTTTTTGTGTGTGCTAACATTACAGTTCCTTTCACAATGGAAAAAGAAATGAAATTCATCATCAATATTGATTTTTTTGCAAAAATGACAAATTCTAAGATTTCGTGGCACCCTTTTATATATCTACCCAGTTCGATTTCTAAATTATGGTGATATATTCTAAACTTTGTGAAAAGTTTGCGGAATTTAAAATTTGGGCGTGACAAATAATATTTCCTCTCAACATTAAGTTTGAGATGTTTATATATGAACTATTTATTTGACTCTTTCGAGCTTTCAATGTTATTTTTAAAGAGTCTACCATAATCATTAAGTTCTGATTTAAATTTGGCTTCAAAGGTTCACAGATCATACACACCTGAATTCAAAGGTTCACAGATCATACACACCTGAATTCAAAGGTTCACAGATCATACACACCTGAATTCAAAGGTTCACATGTCATACACACCTGAATTCAAAGGTTCACAGATCATACACACCTGAATTCAAAGGTTCACAGATCATACACACCTGAATTCAAAGGTTCACAGATCATACACACCTGAATTCACCACTGTTTTTTTTACATATATTAGTGGGATTCATGTTCATTTTGTTTTTAGTTCCGTTTTGTGATGTACGCAGGGAACGATTTCCGGATAAAACGGCGTTTGGTTCGTCTTTTCTCCCATTTGTTTTGTCGGAAGTTCATGTTTTATTTATGTTATTTGTATTTATTTACACTTACTGGTGTCTAACGCGATTTCCAGTTTAACAGTAACATGACGGGTGTCACAAGCGGAGCAGGAACTGCCAACCTTTCCGGAACACCCGGGTTTTTGTGGGGTTCATATTGCTCAATCTTTTATATTTCTTGTATTGTATTGTAGATCGTTGTTTGTCCTTTTTTCTTTTGGCCATGGTGTTTTTCTTCGATTTACGGTCTCTGATTACCTCTTTGGTATATCTTTAAACTTTTCTTATAACTCTTGTTTTGTAATACGAACGCAAATATCTAATTCAGTGCGTTCGGTGGACTTCTGAAATAACCTTCAATTCTCTAAGTACGCTTATAGTCGAAAGATTGGACTGGAAAGCCAAATAATATAAATGTCTTTGGGAGCGAGGATCATAGAGCTACGAATTCCACTCGTTTGTAAACTTGCAGAATTCCGATTCCAACTCAGATCGGGGCTTTGTGGTACTATAATCTCATTTGTGAAGTTCGTCTATGGTTACAACAAACAATCAAACAACAAGCAAAAAAATAAACAACAAAAAACAACATAGCTACTATTGAGCAGCTAGGCAAGGTCTGTGGTTTTCTCCGGAATAATACTAGTCATGTACCACGACGATAACTGAAATATTGTTGAAATGACCTGATTCATATTTACACATCGCTTACAGCATAGCAGTTGAAGAACATTTCTTATATACAAAGAATAAAGAACCACAACATTTTATTTTGAAGAGAACGTTTAAACATTGACGGTCAACAATTCCACCAGTAAACCACAAAACGAATAATTACACCTTACCTAGAGCTAAACGTTGAAATCATTGAAGATAAAAATAACCATGACACAACACATGAGGTAGGAAATCAAGTTCCTGATTTGGTACAATAAAAACGTAGATTATCAAATTTAGTGCACACGACGCGTTTGTGAAATAACCTTCATCAGGAGCCTCAAAATGTGGCGGTGTTAAACCGGCTGATGGGGATCTAAACCCAATATTATATATAAGTAAAAACATTCTAGTAAACAAAAGATAACAATGGATATGACCAAATACTACTTTAATATTATATTTGTGAAAAATCAAATATAAAAATATAAATGTGATTCTGTACAATGTTTGATGTTATTACAATGCGGTTTGTAATATGATGATCATAATGGGATTTGAATATGATTGTTTCTGGTGTATCATTATATTGTACATTTGTTTTATTTAGGCCCTCCCATATTTTCATTTTCTTTAATTGACATACATATTCTCACCACCACGTTTACAATATTGTACTTCAAACGGTTTGTTTTGCACATTTTATTCTGTTGGTTTAATTATGTAGACTGGTCTCGGATCACAGTTCTTTGATGGATTATGATTATTCTGTAGTATTGGCCAATTAGGGTTGCTCGCCTGTACTTGTCTCTCTCGATGTTTAAGCAGTCGTCACAATTCCGCCGATTCCTGTTACTCGATCTAGAAGGAGCTCAACGGATTCTCCCGAGGTTTGCCGATTTGATGTTTCAGTACATATTCGTCTACACTTCCTGTAGTTGCGCGAGACCACATTTAATTTAGAAACTTGGCCGTTTCTTGCTTCATGTGATGGAAGGCTTGCTATCATCCATTTTTGTAGATGTAAGAAGAGTGGTCTGATGTAGTAACGATGACGACAGTGTTTGACCGGATGTTGTCAGGAAGTTGATAGTAGACCATGGCTATGGTATTGGTGGTGTGCTTGTTTGGTGTCCATATGTGTAGAATCTGCTTGCTCCATTTTTCCATTGAGTTTTTGGTTGACTGTATGACACCTAAAATAATACAAAATGAAAATTACTTTTATAGATTGGAAAAATTAAATTATCCCATTATAACAGTAGTAAATCTCCTCCCACAGACATACATGTAGCTAGCCTCAGCAGATTTTGGCTTTCCTGTTTAGGGCCTTTTGGTTTTCTTGCAACCAAAGACTTAGAATTATTTGGTTTTCAAATCTTTTGATTTTGAGCGTACATGATGAAGGTTATTTGATTTTGAGCGTACCCGATGAAGGTTATTTGATTTTGAGCGTACCGGATGAAGGTTATTTGATTTTGAGCGTACATGATGAAGGTTATTTGATTTTGAGCGTACCGGATGAAGGTTATTTGATTTTGAGCGTACCAGAAGAAGGTTATTTGATTTTGAGCGTACCTGATGAAGGTTTATTGAGAAAGGCGCCGTGGGCACTATACATTTGATATCGACTACGTTTTATAATTACTAAAATATAATAGATATATATTGGACATCTTCCACCATTGTTCGATAACGGAAATATGAAACCATTGCACCATTTTGGATGCAAATGGTTGCAAAATAGAGACAACTTTTAGTTCCTTGTTTATTATAAAATACATGTAAATAGATTTTCAAAAGGCAAACTCTGTATAATTAACTTATGTCGATGGCGTGTACAATGCCAATAACAAAACTGGACTCCAATGCGAAATGTTTGATTAAAAGGTGTGTTCGGTTCGTCTTTATCGCCATTTGTTTGTAGGAGGGCCCATGTTTTATTTATGTTATTCGTGTTTGTTTGTATATATAGTCGTGTCCAACACGTGTTGACTGTGAGTTACAGTGAAGGTGTCGTACAAGAGGTAGGAACTGCTTACCATTCTCGAACACCTGGGTTAATCTCCGGTTTTTGGTGTGGTGGTGTTGCTTATTTTATTTTCTGTGTTATGTTTTTGTGTTTTGTTTTTCTTCGTCCTGTGTATTGTGTGCCCAGTATTTTAAGTGTCTCTGGATTGTTCATTCTTGATTGCCCCCTTCGGGTTGGTTTCTCTAAAGTTTATTTATGTCTGTGTTTTGTTTTACCGAGTATTGTATTGGGTTGGATTTGTGAACAATTGTACAATATATACCTACCCTTTAACTTCTTGGTCAACAAATGGTGGGCGTCTTCTTCTGTGTACTGTCCTCTGTATTTCATGGCCCGGGTAACAGAAACACCAACTTTCTGTTTCGAAATTGTACACACATAATCCGTGATGGAACCTCCTTCTGGGAAATATGTAACTTCCATTTCGGTCTGAAAACAGAAAATAGAAATGTATCTATGTACCTTTAACTATGAAACGACAACAACATTTTGCTTAAATTTTCGACTTGTACGATCCCACATTTACTTGGCAAAAATGTGTCTTTTTAACCACACAACAGTCCATATATTTTATATTATACATAACAAGACACTTTTCACCAACAGACGAAATTGAAATCTGTTGTTACACAAGGAAATAGAAATAGGACACATATATCTTCTCAGTGAATGAATGATCAACCAATCAATCAATATCGTTTGTTATTTAGAAAACACGCAAAAAAAATAATTAGAGTAAACAAATGATTGCCTTTTTTCAGACAGAACTCAATAATGTGTTATAATACAACTGAACTGATTTCTTTGAGTTTTTTGGGGGAATTATTAGCCATCTGGATGCCCGTAGTTGTCAACGGGAGTTAGATCTATTCAAAATACGAACTAATAGTCCTATAGTTTAACCGAAATATCGATTTTTATAGTCCTTTGTTTAAAAAAAAGAAAAAAAAAGAGGGATTGAACCCTCCGATTCGTTTTTTCAGACTTAAGCGATACATACCGTCAATAGTTGTGCTTGGATAGCCTTGTTAAGGAATTCGAAAGACAAGTATAGCCCTTCTTTGTTTTAAAAAAAAGGAGGGGGGGGGGGGCAAACCCTCTCATCTCATGCGGTTTTATTTTTAGCCTTAAATGATACATACCTTCAATAGTTGAGCTTGGACAGCCTTGTTGAGTAATTCGAAAGACAACACCTCGGATATCACGGAGTTTCCACCAGCATTCGGAACATCTCGTATCTTCTGTGCAGAACTTGAAATCATCATATTTCTGAAGTTTTTATTTGGGATGAACTCTGAATGAAGTATACCGGATGATGAATTATCTTCTAATAATTTCCAGAAACGAAAGATGTCATGAAAACGAACATTGAAATTTTCTCCTATATACATATTCCATGGCTCTAATTCATACTGGCAGTTTATTTCTTGTCCTGCCGTCTGATTTAATACTGTCCCATGCGCAGATATAGATCGGCAAACACTCTCCCTCTTCTTGTTGAGGCCGGCATTTAGGGGAGACCAGGTGGTGAGGCGAGTGAGAGAAAAAACGATGTCGCGAGGAACGTCGCATCATTTTGGACGACCCTCGGTGATGTTTACGGTGTCGTGGTGCGTTGTTTGTCATTTTTGGTGGCTCGGTTATCTAGAGGTATGATTCTTTCTTCTTTAATACATTGATTTCAGGTGGGTGATGAAATACTTTATTCGTCGTCTTTGTTTATATACAACCAGACGGAAACACCATGACGTAAAAATATATTTTCTACCATAGTTATATTTAGTCATCCAATCAAATCGATGAAGTCTCTACTCTAACGTGTAATGGCTATTTTTAAAATGACATACCGGTTTAAAAATAACTTTACCGGATATTTACCTGTGTAGCTGACTTCATTATTTTTAAACAATAATACATTTTCACAAAAAAAAAGAAAAAAAAAAGAATATTTTGAGAAAGTATTAATAATGACAATACAATTCTTTTATTATCATATTAAAGGTCCATAATGGGAATACATATCAATATAGATACATATTGATTATATAATCAATCAATATCAGACTAGGTTATTCTAAGATAGACAACTCTAACATTAAACCAATATAATTTGGTCAGATAAATAAATCGCTCATGAATAAGATATAACACGCATACAGTGTTGGTGTGTTATGGTGTTTAACGCCACTTTCAACCAGATTGTGTTGAATAAATTACTTAACAGTATGCATGAGTAGGCATGCGCCAGAAAATAATGCTCAGTACTGATGTTGAGCGTTATTCCATAACTAAAGAAGAGTAAGCCTGGAGGTAGATAATATCAACCTTTGGAGAGATCAACTCGCAGTTAAATACATTCAATAATCACAACCGATATTCAATCAATCATTATTATTTTCATATAACCAGGGTTAGGGTTGTCAGTGTTTAACGCCACTTTCAACAGTATTTCAGTTGTATTGTGGTGGTCAGTTTTATTGGTGGAGGAAACCGGAGAACCCGGAGAAAATCAACGACTTGTCCCAAGTCACTGACAAACTTTATCACATTATGTTGTATCGAGTACACCTCAACTGCACGGGATTCGAGCTCACAACGTATCACACACATATAATAGAGTTATTTAACATTTATTTTATTTTTTATTTATTGTGTTTAACACCACTTTCAGCAATAGTTCAGCTATATATCATGGCGATCAGTTTTAGTGGTGGAAGAAGCAGGAGAGAACCACCGACCATGGGCAAGCAACTGGTAAACTTTATACAATTATTGACTTTTAATGAGGTCTATTCATGACTATACGGACCTGATCAATGATTGATTGACCGAGGTTAATCAATCATTGACCATGTCCGTATAGTCATGAGTAGACTGAAATTAAAAGTCAATAATTGCTTTATTAAATAATAAGGAATTTTTAAAACTTAATAATATCTAAATATTAAAATTTTATGAAAACTGAAATTTATGAAACTTTTTGAAAATTTTATCATTTAGAAATGTATTGAAAATGTTTAAATCTTATGAAATTTTTGAAATTTTATAAAAATTTTGAATTTTTAAACAAATATTTTATAATTTTGAAATTTTTTGAAAATTTTATGAATGAGTAAGATGCAATTTGATTGGTTGACACAACTTGACATCTTGCCTTTGGTTGGTTGGTGGGCAAGCCCGAATATACCTCCGCGAGGTATACTCACTCTGAGGCAGAGTTGAGAAAATGCTGTTTAGGCCAATCAGAAAAAAGCAAAATTTCTTATCATTTAATAATATCACTTGCGGCTGCAATCCGAGTGCACCCTTTTTGTAATTTACAAAGCCGGGCTTGAACCCATGCCATATTGGTGATAGGCTTGTATGAGTTGTTAGGTAATCCAACTACCTAGCTCATTGAGCCACCGGGCCCTACAACTACCTAACTAATTGAGCCACCCGGGCCCTACAACTACCTAACTCAATGAGCCACATGGGCCCTACAACGACATAACTCATTGAGCCCTAGACGTTATATAACATGAACAGTAATAACATGTAAACATTTATTATATCTTGCATTTTCACAATGAGAGTTACAGAGTAGCAGTTAGATACGATAACGTAACCCTCATTCCGCTTGTGCTCCATTTAGGGTTACGAATCGGTCCCATTCAACGTATGGGAGCAGCGCCCGAAGTGATTCACACCGGGCGGTTTTTTGTCCTAATTCCGTTGTAAGTGGTTGGAAAAATTAATGGGGGTAAAAGATAAATATATTTAGGTAAACCTTGAGGTGTTAAATAATCGCTGCAGCAATCCATGGTAGACTTATATCCATCTGAAAATTTGAATGCATGAAATCTTCTTTCTGTCCGACATTTTGTTTACAAGTAGCTAGTTCATGCACACTTGCCTCGTTTTTGAGATATCCTTATTTGGATCAATTTTATATTAAAATCAACTTTTTCATAGTAACAGTTTCCATATATGGATAGGCTCCGCCCATCGTGAGAGTCTATGTAAGGTGTTATGCGGACAAGTAACAATTTTCAAATACGAAACCGGTCTCGAAGATAGAAACAGAGATTGTAACACTTATTTCGTATCACCATTACTTAAAAATTGTTGGGAATAATAAGATATGACCAGATATGCAAAAAGAAAGTTGAAATATTCACGGAACGAAAATTTTAATTTGCTCCCATACGTTGAATGAGATCGATTCGTAACCCTAAATGGAGCAGAAGCGGAATGAGGGTTACATTATCGTATCTAAGTAGCAGTATAAACAATAATCTCTATTCATTATCATCCAATGCGAAGTAAAATTAAAATACCACTCATAGATGACAGAATGGAATAGCATTGGAAATGTCACCCCTGAAAAACTGTTTCCTCTCTGTGTTATTTACTGGACATTGATATGAAAAATGAGTTCCATCCTCTACCAAATTTAAGGAGCATAGTTTGCAAATTTTCTCAGATCTAGGGAGTTTTTTTTTCTTGAAATGTTAATTGGTAAGCTACTGTCTGCCAGTATCTGAATTTAGTGATAATACTGTGTTAATCCTTATTCTTTTAATTTCAAGATCCTCTTCATATTGAAACTTTTGATAAATGTGATCTTTGAGTGAGTGAGTGATTGTTGTTTAATGCCAATTCAGCAATTTTTTCCGCTATATCATGGCGAGAACAAGTTAATTTTTCAATGAGATGATGATGAGGTCTGCTTTGTTCTACTAGACCAACACGCCGAGTTGGATTTTTATAGTGCTAGTTCACTGAAACAACAGTCCGCGGATAGACATGTCGCTCCACTCGGACATATTATTCTGATTCCGAGCCAACCAGTCTTTGCTCTTTCTCCTTAATGCTGCATGCTTAGCGGAGAACCACAAATACCAAATTTATAGTCTTTGGTTTGACCCAACCGGGGCATGAACCCACGATCTACCGCACCCGAGGTGAGCCCGCTAACCATTATGCCACTGATGCGGTTATGATCTTTGACTTGACCTTATATATGAGCTGTTCTGGTAAGCTATAAGTGCAATACCAGATGAAAAATTTAAAGACTTTGCTGGAAGAATGGTTTGAAGGTGACAAGGGGTAATCAGAAGGGTAAATTGCAGGATAGACAATACAATGGCAAAAAGACAAAGAGTAACAGGATAAACTACACAGAAAACTAAAGATTGAAAAACTAAATAAAGAGTAACAAGATAAACTACACAGAAAACTAAAGATTGAAAAACTAAATGTTAAACAGTCCACAACCAACTACAACAATACGAACCACTCCTGTCAAACAGCAAACTTCTATGTATAGAAATGGCAGTCTCCAATGGAAATCTAGGTCATCATTTGTGTCAGGCAGAAAAATGAGGTGGGATTGAACCAAATAATGGCATTTTTAAAGTTACTATTGTTTATTGTTAATATTTTCTATCGCACATAGACAAATATAGAAAAATAATTAGGAATGCCAAAATACTTGACTTTTTAAATAAAATACTTATTAGGTCAGGCTATGGATGTGTAACATTTCAATTCATATCGTGGCAGCAACTGAAAAATAAATTCAACTGTATTTTTAGTGATTGTTTATTTTCATGTGTAGTTGCTTTCCATATGAATGATTGTTTATTTAGTTTTGGTTATAGATGTTTAGAACTAATACAGTCAAACCTGTATTAAGAGGTCACCTTTAATCTTTTAAGACAGGTGAACACTTAACAGAGGTACCTTACACTTCAGGTAAAATTTGATCTGCTCGTTTAATTTTCTTATTTTTTTGGCAGTGTGTTTGAATATATCCACTGTAATAAATATACAAATTTTAACAAATTCCAACTCAGAGCTATAAATTCAATAGCCACATAGCAGCTTTTCTCTCTGTGGTTTTGATCACCGAGATGCTTGAAATCTGCATACAAACATAATATGATCAAAAAGTTCAACTGATTTTAAAGAGTTATCTCCCTGTAGTGTTAGGTACCACTTTAATAGGTCACCTTTAATCTTTTAAGACAGGTGATAACTTAAAAGAGGTTCAATTCATGGTGATGAGATGATGATCGAAATGGAAGAACAACACGCTTAGTTTGATCTTAATTGTTCTAGCTCACTGAAACAAGTCTGTTGGTAGACGTGTCACTCCATCTGGAAACATTATCCTGGTTCATAACCAACTAATCTTTGCCATTACTTCTTAGCACTGTTAGCTTAACGGAGAAGCAGCAAATACCAGTTTTATAGTCTTTGGTTTGACCCATTCATGGCATGATCCCACAATCTACCGCAATTGCAGCGAGCACACTATAGCACCGACAATGTGGTTTGAAATGTAGAAAGATTGTCCACTATATTGGTAAAGGGGAAGTGTGTACGTGTCTTGAACAATTCTCAATAATACATAACTCATGTAACAAATATGAACAACCAAAATTCTCAATAAAACAAATAATTTATAAATAGTATATCACGTCAAAATTTGTAACCGAGGCTCTGAAGGGGATGGATTGTGCATTTGTTTTTCTAGTTCACTATATTCCTGTATAAGAGTGTTCAGAGATTCATAACTCTGGTTAAAGTCTGACATTTCCATTCCTTCTATATGGGTATAATGATGAATATGAGCCTGCAAAAAAAATAATAACCTCATTAATTTACAAATATAAGAAAGTTAATTCAAACTAGAGTGGCACATGTGTACATTGAACCCTGAATAAACCAGAATCTTGTATAAATCAAACTTAAATGAAGACCCATGATAGGAAATCTTTGTTAACTTAACCTGCACAAGCCTAACACATGTCTACTACAAACACAAAAGTTGGTCCTAATGAGGTTCAGTTTAAACAGGTTTCACTGTATCATAGAATTCTGGCTAACAAGAAATGTGTGAATGTACATAAAGTCCCACCCAATATAAAATACTTAAGGATTGATCACAATTTTTGTTCGGTTCATGAAGAAATAAACCTCATTCAGGTTGTACACACTGTGTAACCCATGTAGCGGGTTACGCAATGGTGTGTACAACCTGATTGAGGTTATTTCGAATGAACCGAACAAATAATTTTAATCAATCCTTATAAATTAATTAAAACTTTTTTTGCTATGATATTGAAAAATATATTTATTTTTTTCAAAATAAGGCAAATAATTGGACATAAATTTAAATAATCCCAAAGGTGCCTCATCTAAAGAAAATTGCCTGATGACAACGGCATGCGATGCCTTGGGAACGACGTCTATTGTCAGATTCAGTACATACGAAAATGTACTCAACTTTTTAAACCAATCAAACACGTATAAAATGACATGTGACTCTAAAATTAATTTATAACAATTTAACTCCAAAATGTAGGAGAAACTACACATACAAATTTTTGTGAGAAACGCTACTATTAAAGCATATGTGGAGCTAAACCATCATAGAATGGTCGTATATGTAGTGGAACAGTATATAATGAGTAGTGATGGCTACAACAAAAATATCCCTAACACAGAAACAGTTACAACTTTATTTAAATATTTTCATTGGCAATGTATTTCAAATATTGGTACGATAAATTGAGAAAATAATGTGAAGCAAAGACCACTGGCTAAAATGTGATATTAATAGGAGATAAAAACGGTAAATTTGTCAAATACAGTAAAACATGGGTGGTTCAAACTCGAAAGGACTCAAAATGTGTTCGAGTTATCGGAAGTTCAAGCCACCAAAATGCCGAGAAAAAAATACTTGAAATCTTGTTCCGATTGGAGACAGTTTCATAATGTTATGATAAACAACTGGTACCCAGGACAGTGGTTTTTAGAAATGAAAAAAACATATTTAATCCTTATAAAGTTCTCAAAGGCTACAAAAGACACGTCTGGTAGAATCAAACTTTTCTAAGAAACTATTTTTTTCACTGTTCTCGTGATCTATTTTGTTAACTGACAGGAAATACGAAGTCAGGTATTAACAGTTGGATCAATATCAGTATAATGTTTGATAGTTTCAGACATACATTTTTGTAGTCAATTTCCACACTTTAGTATAAGACAATTTCTTCAAAAGAATTATAATTGGAATTAATTATATTTGTTTCTTTTAGTATAATGTAGACATAAAAACTCATGTTAGGTGGAATTCTACTACAAGTACATTTCTATTTTTTTTAATTTTTAGATGAATCCTGAGACCATGCATTTTGATATTACAGTTGACTCTCATTGTCTTGAACTCGGTTGACTCGAATTTCCGGTTGAGTCGAATTTTTATCGAAGTCCCGAACTTCGTTGTGTATAAATATATGTAATTTGACTCCTGTTGAGTCGAATTCGGATGAGTCGAAATTTCGGTTGTCTCAAATAAAAGTTTTGGTCCCGAGATGTAGAAAGCCATATTATTTACATTCGTTAAGTCGAATTTACCTGTCAAAACATGTGTATTACCTTGGGATTAAAATCGGATCACAGGTGAAACATCCGGTCATTGGCGTTGACATTTTTACCTTAGGCTATTTCACATGTTTATTTCACAATCTGTCAAATTAATTAGTAATTGGCTTGGTATTATGACACAAGTTAGATGTGTACAATCAAAAATTATCGATTCATAATATTATAAGTGCGCTTGGGTCGGCATACATCAATGATTATGAAAAGTACACAACGGAAGCGTTTTATCTATTGTCGGAAATTAATTATAATTTCTCAATTTTGAGAGATTTGAAAAAAATGTTACTCTTAATTAACATTTGTAATAAAAGGGGAAAATTTTTTTACAGCAACAAAAACTTTGAATAAATTTGAAATCGTTCCGAGATTCGGGACATGCGGTGCTAATTTCGCACGAGTTGTCTCCCTTTCGTCATTAAACAAACTGCACTTCCGGTTTTCGTAGCTCCTCTTGAGTCGAACTACGGTTGACTCGAATTTTTTCCATGGTCCCATCGCATTCGAGATAACAAGAGTCAACTGTATTTAATCACAGTACTACTGTTTCGTTAAACTCTACTATTTTTAAGTTATAATATGGGGACTACTTTACATAAAAAAAAGAAAATGTAGAATTAACCAAGACTGCACATGGCAGTCTCGTAATTTAACCTATCAACTTACTTTACGTTTGTATAATTTGACAAATCTGTCCCTGAGATCGGTGAAGGAATGTTGTATACATGTATTATTGGCTAACGTCAGTAGTGAATACGACTGGCCAACAGGTGGCACTGAACACAGTCCTGTTTTCCAACCTTCTTGGTTCCAATGGATGAACTTTAAATTAGGTTTTAACCTGAAAATATACATGTAATAATGAAACATATTTTATAAAATGACAACGTAGAGTCCATGTTGTTTTTATTTCATATATTGGTATTGCATTGTATTATTTTATAAAACAGGGCCCGGGTGGCCCAATGAGTTAGATAGTTGGATTACCTAACAACTCATACAAGCTTATCATCAATATGGCATGGGTTCATGCCCGGCTTTGTAAATGACAAAAAAAGGTGCACTCGACCCGCAGCTGCAAGTGATAAAGTTTACCAGTTGCTTACCCATGGTTGGTGGTTCTCTCCGGGTACTGCGGCTTCTTCCACCACTAAAACTGGTCGCCATGATATAGCTGAAATATTGCTGAAAGTGGCGTTAAACACAATAAATCAATCAATCATCTTATAAAACAACAACACAGAAACCTAAGAAGATGAGCAAGACGGACCCCACCAAAAAACAGGGTTGAACCCAGTTGCTTGTGAAGGGTAGGCAGTTCCTGTTTCTTATAAGACACAGCCGTGTATCTCATGGTCAAGTTTTTATTTCATATTATGGCATGACATTGTATCATGTTGTGTTGTCTGTTCTTTGAATTATGGCTTCTGATTACCACTTCAAAATAAAATGAAAGCACCAAAGGTGATGTTAAACGATCGAACATGCTTGCATGTAGGTTTTTTGTATGCTATGCACAATCGCAATATATCAGTATATTTCTAGAAAAAGATGTCAAACTTTGAAATAGTAAAATGAGAGCAAACTCCAGAGACATCAATATGTTATTCACATATAGGGGGAATTACTAATATAATTATTGAATAGTGCAAAAAATGGAAAGAACAGTTGGTGTAGGAGCTACTACTATAACATGCAACAACCCAGTTTTATATTCTATTACATTATTTTATTTCCCATCAACTGTTTACCAGACACTACATCTGTTTTGAAGGGGCAAGCAAATCAATGTGACAGTCAAAGTGAATTATAGTGCATTTGTGGGTTTAATTTTATACCTTGGAAAAGGGAAATATTTTTCTATATGGGGTCTTTTTCGCGGAAGGGGAATGTGACTCTTGAAAAAATTTACAACACTTATTAATAGATCTGACGATGAACTTTTATCCAATGATATACATTGTACAAATGTATATATATATAGCCTTCCGAAGACAACATCTGTGTCCTTTCCATTTTTATCTTTTTTTGTTTTGAAGCCAACATCAACATTCAGTTCCCGGAATTCCCTCATCCATTTACGAACACCTACTGGAGTATTATACAGGTTTTTTTCCCATTATTTGTGTCCAAGTTTGTTTGCCGGTTGCCCTACATTGATACTTTCATTTCATGCTTATTTTTAGGTGGAATATACTTTAAAAGAATGTATTGTTGACATAAATACGTCAGCAGTGAGTCATGGTTAACAGGTCAAAACCTCTTCGGGATTTTCTAGACTTTTCATTTAGTACGTCAAACATTAGAACATGTGTTGTCTAAAGCACTGGTTCCCAATCCTGAACAAAACTACGATGGTCGAGAACTAAGGACACTGACAAACCAGTTGAATTGTAACCCCCAGCAGGGTAGGATATAAATAGACTATATGTTTTAAAATTTATTCTAAAATTAAAAACAGAAAACACTCATTTCGGAACAGGACAAAAGTAGAAAGGTACAATTTTTGTACACTTGCTGAAATATCCACACGCATTTTTTGTTGTTCAAATGTCAATTTTCAGACGCAGTACGAAAATCAAAGTCTCTTACATAGTAAACCAGTGTTCTAGCTAGGATTTCAAAAGGGCAGGGTTCTACTTCTGAAAAGGGCACTTTTATGCGTAAACGTTGGCTGAAAAAGGGCACTTTAATGCGCAGAGCTTCTATAGCTACAGAGTTAATATGGTCAGTACTTGATTCGTGCTCTTTAATTTTATCTAGTCTAAGTGACACACATCCTATTGTAGCCCATACATTTTTCATATTGTGCCTGGTACACAAGAAACACTTCATACTATTTTCAACACACTCAAGCCATGGTCGATTTAACTTCCAATTGTTATCAAAGCCCACTTTGTGACCATTATGTCTTTTTCTAGGAGTGTCAGGGGGGTCTGCATCAGTTAATTTTCTATTTAATGGGTTAATCTGCAGTTCATTTACTTCAAAAAATAAAGATTGCTATCTAGAGAAATATGAACTTCAATCCAAAGTAGAACAAAATTTGATATAATTGATCTTAAATTTTTTTTATACCAATGTTGTAAAGTTTTTCAAAATATCCGTATTGTAATGGATGTCTATTTACGCATGTGTGTTATTACTACAGGTAATGTATAGAACTGGTTGTTGCTAAATATTGTCTTTGTTTCAGTTTAAGTAGACAGGTTTTTATTTCAGATTAAACTTAAGTGGTTTTATTGTGTGTTGATAATAAAATAATGTAAATGGCATATTAGATTTGGTTAATTTTGGTTTTTTTCAAGTACAAATGTATAACAAAGGGAAATAACTCATTTTTTATATCGACTTATGAAGTGGAAAAATACGATGTCAAACTTTTGTTTTCCTTTGCCACTTTCTTTCAAACGTCTTTTCCGGGAAGGAATTGTGAATGATATGAATTTCAAAGTTCAAATTTTTATAATTACTATGAAATCTAATCAGAAAATCGATCGATATACATTACATTAGTCAAGGATTTATATAGTAGGACTACTATATAAATCCTTGCATTAGTTAATGTTCTAAATTTAACTTTGACATATTCAAATTAGATAGGGGCGCTACAATGTAAACATGAAACAGTTGTTCGAAACGTGAACCAAACTGGCGACATATAAGCGACAAAAAATGAAAACACATATAAAAAGGGCACTTGTGTTTACGAAAAAGACATCTACGTTAGTCACAAAGGGCAGGGCGCTGTTACAAATAGAGAAAAAGGGCAGGGCATCACTCGGACAAGGGCGGGCGCTGCAAACACAATATCAATTTCTAGATATTGAAATATTCATCTGCAAAATCCACGTTGCAACAAAGAAATACTGATAGATGAGCAAACGTGCATACAAGTACCCAATATTGAGAGGAATTTATAATATATGAATGTTGCATGCATGCTCTTTCTGATATTTAAGTTACTCGCCCTCTTACAATTGACTCTATATGGACTATAGTTTTGTCTGGGCGGAAGGTTGCGACACATGTTGTGTAAAGCAGTGTCTTCCGGTTTACA
>MJUT01022825.1:63393-77264 GCA_002080005.1 Gigantidas platifrons
ATGGTGATGAGATGATGATCGAAATGGAAGAACAACACGCTTAGTTTGATCTTAATTGTTCTAGCTCACTGAAACAAGTCTGTTGGTAGACGTGTCGCTCCATCTGGACACATTATCCTGATTCATAACCAACTAATCTTTGCCTTTACTTCTTAGCACTGTAAGCTTAGCGGAGAAGCAGCAAATACCAGTTTTATAGTCTTTGGTTTGACCCATTCATGGCTTGATCCCACAATCTACCGTAATTGCAGCGAGTACACTACACCGACAATGTGGTTTGAAATGTAGAAAGATTGTCCACTATATTGGTAAAGGGGAAGTGTGTACGTGTCTTGAACAATTCTCAATAAAACATACCTCATGTAACAAATGTGAACAACCAAAATTCTCAATAAAACAAATTCATGCTCATGTAACAAATAATTTATAAATAGTATATCACGTCAAAATTTGTAACCGAGGCTCTGGAGGGGGTGGATTGTGCATTTGTTTTTCTAGTTCACTATATTCCTGTATAAGAGTGTTCAGAGATTCATAACTCTGGTTAAAGTCTGACATTTCCATTCCTTCTATATGGGTATAATGATGAATATGAGCCTGCAAATAAAAAAAACCCCTGTATTATTGTTAATTTACAAATATAAGAAAGTTAATTCAAACTACAGTGGCACATGTGTACATTGAAACCTGAATAAACCAGAATCTTGTATAAATCAAACTTAAATAAAGTCCTATGAAAGGAAATCTTTGTTAACTTAACCTGTACAAGCCTAACACTTGTCTACTACAAACACAAAAGTTTGTCTTAATGAGGTTCAGTTTAAACAGGTTTCACTGTAGCATAGAATAAGAAATGTGTGAATGTACATAAAGTCCCACCCAATATAAAATACTTAAGGATTGATCATAATTTTAGTTCGGTTCATGAAGAAATAACCTCATTCAGGTTGTACACACTGTGTAACCCACGTAGCGGGTTACGCAAGGGTGTGTACAACCTGATTGAGGTTATTTCGAATGAACCGAACAAATAATTTTGATCAATCCTTATAAATTAATGCAAACTTTTTTAGCTATAATATTGAAAAATATATTTATTTTTTTCAAAATAAGGCAAATAATCGGACAAAAATTTAAATAACCCTAAAGGTACCTCATTTCAAGAAAATTGCCTGATGACAACGGCACGCGACACATACGAAAATGTACTCAATTTTTTAAACCAATCAAAACACGTATAAAATGACATGTGACTCTAAAATTAATTTATAACAATTTAACTCCAAAATGTAGGAGGAGCTATACATACAAATTTTTGTGAGAAACGCTACTATGCATATGTGCAACAAAACCATCATAGAATGGTCGTATATGTAGCATATCAGTGTATAATGAGTAGTGATGGCTACAACAAAAATATCCCTAACACAGAAGCAGTTACAACTTTATTTAAATGTTTTCATTGGCAACGTTTTTCAAATATTGGTACGGTAAATTGAGAAAATAATGTGAAGCAAAGACCACTGGCTAAAATGTGATACTAATAGGAGATAAAAACGATACATTTGTCAAATACAGTAAAACTTGGGTGCTTCAAACTTGAAAGGAATCAAAATGTGTTCGAGTTATCGGAAGTTCGAGCCACCGAAGTTCCGAGAAAATAATACTTGAAATCTTGTTTCGATTGGAGACATAATGCTATGATAAACAACTGGTACTCAGGACAGTGGTTTTTAGGAATGATATGTTATCCTTATAAAGTTCTCAAAGGCTACAAAAGACACGTTTGGTAGATTCAAACTTTTCTAAGAAACTATTTTTTTCACTGTTCTCGTGATCTATTTTGTTAACTGACAGGAAATACGAAGTCAGGTATTAACAGTTGGATCAATATCAGTATAATGTTTGATAGTTTCGGACATACATTTTTGCAGTCAATTTGCACACTTTAGTATAAGACAATTTCTTCAAAAGAATTAGAATAGGAAGTAATTAGATTTGTTTCTTTTAGTATAATGTAGACATAAAAACTCATGTTAGGTGAAATTCTACTACTAGTACATTTCTATTTTTTGGTTTTTAGATGAATCCTGAGATCATGCATTTTGATATTATTTAATCACAGTACTACTGTTTCGTTAAACTCTACTATTTTTAAGTTATAATATGGGGACTACTTTGCTTAAAAAAAAAGAAAATGTAGAATTAACCAACACTGCACGTGGAAGTCTCGTTATTTAACCTATCAACTTACTTTACGTTTGTATAATTTGACAAATCTGTCCCTGAGATCGGTGAAGGAATGTTGTATACATGTATTATTGGCTAACGTCAGTAGTGAATACGACTGGCCAACAGGTGGCACTGAACACAGCCCTGTTTTCCAGCCTTCTTGGTTCCAATGGATGAACTTTAAATTAGGTTTTAACCTGAAAATATACATGTAATAATGAAACATATTTTATAAAATGACAACGTAGAGTCCATGTTGTTTTTATATCATATATTGGTATTGCATTGTATTATCTTATAAAACAGGGCCCGGGTGGCCCAATGAGTTAGGTAGTTGGGTTACCTAACAACTCATACAAGCCTATCACCAATACAGCGTGGGTTCGCACCCGGCTTTGTAAATGACAAAAAAGAATGCACTCGACTCGCAGCCGCAAGTGATAAAGTTTACCAGTTGCTTGCCCATGGTCGGTGGTTCTCTCCGGGCATTCCGGCTTCTTCCACCACTAAAACTGGTCGCCATGATATAGCTGAAATATTACTGAAAGTGGCATTAAACACAATAAATCAATGAATCATCTTATAAAACAACAACACAGAAACCTAAAAAGATGAGCAAGACGGACCCCACCAAAAAACAGGGTTGAACCCAGTTGCTTGTGAAATGTGAAGGGTAGGCAGTTCCTGTTTCTTATAAGACACCCGTCGTGTATCTCATGGTCAAGTTTTTATTTCATATTGCATGACATAGTATCATCTGTTCTTTGATTTATGGCTTCTGATTACCACTTCAAAATGAAAAAAAATACCTTAAGGTGGTACTTAACACTACAGGGAGATAACTCTTTAAAATCAGTTGAACGTTTTGATCATATGATGTTTATGCAAATTTCAAGCATCTCGGTGATCAAAACCACAGAGAGAAAAGCTGCTATGTGGCTAGTGAATTTATAGCTCTGAGTCTGTTGGTTGGAATTTGTTAAAATTTTGATATTTATTACAGTGGATATATTCAAACACACTGCCAAAAAAATAAGAAAATTAAATGAGCAGATGAAATTTTACCTGAAGCGTATGGTACCACCTTAAGTGTCAGCGATGGGTTAATTTTGTAGATACATCTGAACACTGTTTGACCAGCTTACACCAGTGAAATTACATAAAAACCTCAATATATCTGAGGGTAAGAGTTCATATCTAGAACAAAGCTTATCAGAGTCATAGATGATTAAAATATTACCTGATGGTGTCAGAGTGTTTCCTGTTGGGTATTTTTATCAAATATGACTGAATTTCTCACTCTAATAATTACTCATAAAACTTGCCAAAACCAGTTGATAAAACAGTATCCCATTACATACATTATATTTTAGTATAAGTACACTAGCCATTACACTAATTTACAAACAAAAGAAAAATAGTTCCGTTATAGATACGACCTTTAGTGTATATTAAATACCATTAATTATAAATATAAAAACCTTTCAATATTTCTTCTGACGTCAGAAATTTCTACATTTCCACGAACCATTAAAGCACAAGCTAAATATAGGCTATGTTTAGGATCTGCTCTTATCAACTGGTGATCCCTGGAAAATGCATCTGAGAACATTTGATCCAACCTGAAAAAGACATTAAAAATAGATTAGATGTAAACAGTATTAGTGATCTGATAAAGTTGTCTCCCCTTAATAATAAAAAAAATATATACTACAATGTACATAGCTATTTCCAAATATCAAAATTAGCACAGTGAGGGAGTTATGGTGTTTAACGTCACTTTAAACAATATTTATGTTATATCGCGGCAGTTTGTTTTATTGGTGGAGGAAAACGGAGTACCCAAAAAAAACCGCTGACTTTTTGCAAGTCACTGACAAAATTTATCACATAATGTTGTATCGAGTACACCTCGCCATGAACAGGGTTCGAACTCACAACGGTGATGGTGATAGGCACTAATTGCACATGTAGTTGTAAATCAAACTACCATACGATCATGACCATGACGGCCCATACTCTATAGTTAATACTAAATATTAATAATTTGTAGTCACATTTGTTCTGCTAAAATGTCATTTTCAATATTACCTGAAATTTAGAAGCTACCTATTTGAGTAGGAGCAGCATGTCTTTTGTACAGTATGAGTTAGTGAGTGGTTGTTACTCAACACCAAGTGCACAATCATACGGCTATATCATGGCAAGAACATGTTATATTTTAATAAGATGATGATGACAGTGTCCCTTTTGTACTAGACCAACATGCTTGGAATTTTATGTTGTTAGCTCACTAAATAAGTAGTCCACATGTAGCCATGCGGCTCCACTTGAACACATTATATTATGGTGCTGTCATTGCTCTTACTCTTTAATACTGTGTGCCGAGCAGAGAAACAACAAATACCAATTAAATTGTATGCCCATCACAACTGTGTGTAGGTTTGAAATAAATTTCATAAAAATCGCAAGAGAAGTTGATTACACAAAGTAGTTATTCATCCTATTTCAACCCCTCCACCATTTCTCCATTCTACAACTTAATTTTCACTATGTGCACAGTCTTTGCCTTTATTTCTTTCACCTACTTGGCCTGAAAGCCAAATTTAGATAAAATTTCTATATATATTCAAACAAATACTTTCATAATTTTCACTTGACCGAATCCAGTTTTACTTGTCACAGGCTTCCAGTAAGTGTGTTAGCGTGAAGACTGTGCGCAACCTGGGTAAAAAAAAGCTGGCATAAAAACAATCTTACTTCCTAGGAGGTAAATGAACGTCTGCTGATGTGAAGAATGGACTCTGACTTGCCACCAGATAATGTAACTTAGGAAATGGAACCAAATTCATTGTTATTTCATTCAAGTCGACATTCAACGATCCTTCAAATCTTGCTGAACTGAAATGATACATTATGACTTTATTACAACAATAATGGATGTCTCATATATGTCTTTAAAAATTAAAAACAGCATCGGTGGTGTAATAGCTAGCTTTCTAGCCTTGAGTGAGGTAAATCATGTGTTCCAAGCCATGGTCACGTCAATCATGTGTTCAGGCCATGATCAGGTAAATCATGTGTTCAGGCCATGGTCAGGTAAATCATGTGTTCAGGCCATGGTCACATCAAACCAACAACTATAAAATTGGTATCTGCTGCTTCTCCACTAAGCACATAGCATTAAGAAATACGAGCAAAGACTGGTTGGCTCAAAAGCAGGATAATGTGTCCAGGAATCTATGTCCCATTTCTGTAGCGTAAAATATGTACATATATAAATATAAGAAAATGATTGGTTTAGCGTGAACACGTGGACGTCCTGTATAACTCATACAGGGCGTCTGAGCCTCTTGTATGTTTTGTTTCATTGAAACATTCGATCATACAGGGTTAGTAAATTAGAGTTACTTCCCTTTAAATTCATACAGGGTTAGTAAATTAGAGTTACTTCCCAGGATTTTGAAAACAGTTTATTGTTTTTGTGAAAATTTTGACTGTTCTTGCTGAACATTATGTGATATTTTTCTGTGATATAAAATATTGAAAGTTTGTATTTTTCAATTACTTTATGAATTCTTGAGTATAGACTTATAAAAGTAAGAAAAAACTCAGAACTTCAAATCCAAAGGGTAGTCTGTAAGATATATTCGTTACACAGTGTGTTAGTGTAGGTCTCGCCCCATATGGAATTTACTGACCCCGTATATAACGTATTAGGTCACTAACACACTTTTCGCCCCATATGGAATTTCTTGACCCCGTATATAACGTATTAGGTCACTAACACACTGTGTAACTAACAATATACATTGTAAATGCATTTACATTCGTGGATTTCATTTTCATAATTTGAAAAAACAAATTGTATTTTGGTGGATGTGTAAATTCACGGACTAAAAAATAAAATTACGGGAAACATTAGCCAGGAGAAGGCAAGGGAGATAATTAAGTGTAATATCTTTTGTCTCATGCTCCACTGCATGCACTATAGTTGACAGTATTCAGTGATATATATATCTCTGTATCAATTCACTTGAAATCTGATCATTAGACTTGCATGTCTTTTTTCTTTTACTATGAATTCACTATTATTTGTGATATACAAATTTTCATAGGGTCGCTGTGGCCGTGATTGTATGGTAATAGGATTTACAACTATCTGTGCAATAAGTGCCTATCACCACTAATGTTATGAGTTCGAACCCGCATAGGCGAGGAGTATTCGATACAACATTATGTGATACAGTTTGTCAGTGACTGGCGACAGGTCGGTGGTTTCCTCCAGGTACTCCATTTTCCTCCAACAATAAAACTGATCACCACAATATAACTGAAATATTGTTGAAAATCACTTTTAACACCATAAAACAAACCAATCAACCAATGTGGATAGATATTGTGGAGAGTGTCAAACTACGAAATGAAGAATTCAACAAATGTTTGTCCTCATACATATGTACTGATTGTTGAACAATCTCAACACAATTTTTATATTTACCTTGTCATGTTCAATAGAAGATTTGCTACAATATTGTTCATACTATCAAATGGTTTTTCGTCTGAAGTTTTAGTCAGTCCTCCGTCTCCAGCATTTATAGCACTTCCTGTCTTCACGTCTGTAGGATAAAACATTTTCTTTCCTGTTCTTGCCGATGGTATAGACTGGCCTATTTTGTTGACAATATCAACTAATGCCTGAAATAGTAATTATTATGAATAACTGATATACAAAAATATTTAAAATTGACACATGATTGTATGCTAGTAATTGGCTTTTGTTTTATAAATCTATCTATCACTGCTGAAGTTATAAGTTCAATTTCCACCTGTGACCAGGTGTACTTGATAAAACACTATATATATGCACTAAAGTTTGACATTAAGAAGAGTTTGAAGATACCAAAGGGGTAATCAGAATCTGTAAATTGAAGAAGGACAGACAACACTATTAACTTTTAGGATGTTTGTGGTTTTCTCTCTGTACTCTGTATTATTTATATTTTTGATACCTGAATATGTTTGTGAAAGTCACACTATATACCTTAATTACTTATTCAAAATAATAATAAGAGTTATCTTTCTTTGTGTTGATATTGACAGTATCTTAACTTGGTATTTTCAGGGTTTTATGTTCATTGTTATAAAACTATTCTAAAACTTACAAGAATAAACTCATCAACCTGAGATGTATTTGTTTTGATTGAAATCACACTTCTAATTGGCTTCAAGAAAAAAAAAAAACTAAAAGGCAAAGACTTGAACAATTTTATCGATCTTACAATGCCAGTAATGCCTTGCTGTAAAAACCGAACAAAGGTGAAAGGTCAGCTGCAAGGTCAGCTGCGATACAACCCATAATGTCTGTCTCGACCTTCAAAACTACCGTTATTCTATATATACAACACTCTGATAAAATAACAAATTTGATTTTAGCATTACTTGTGAGATCTGAAAGTGCTGCATGAATTAGAGAAATATATAATCTCAAACTGTCTTCTGGTGAATAACAATATTTCTCAACTTTCGATAGTAATTTTTTAATTTCAAAAGCAAGCCTTGACAAATGGTGCAAAATGAAAAATGTTACTGTTGAAAGTTGGAAATATTGTTATTCATTAAAGATATTTTAGAGATTTTATTTACCTATTGAATTAGGAAACCCTTAACAAAATATTAGTTTTCCCAAACCTAACAAATGGATATTGGACCTTAGTGGATAGGTAGGGAAAATTATTTTTCCATTCAACTTGTGTTAAAATTTGGTGTTAGATACCATATTGCAATGGAACTTGGAAATACAGAGTTGTATCCAGAAATAAAAAAAAAATGCTTTTGAAAAAAAAATCAAGTAGGCACATTTTATTTTTGATAGATTGTGTTTGGGCAAACAAACAATTGATTAATTATGAGCTTAGAGAAATTATAATTGTATGTGCAAATTTGCAAAACGTTTTAGAACAACCAAATTGATGAATACATTATTTTGTTCTCCATACCAAACAAAAAAATCGAAAGTAATTAGTGAGTATTAGTTCTGTAATACCGTAAATGGTCTTATATTAACTGCATTAGGTGCATAATATGCACCCCTTATGCTCCCAAAATCTTAGGAGAAAAAACCTAGTTCGGGTAAATAATCCGCATAAACTTTTAACCCGTTCATGTGGAGAACAAATGTGTGAATAAACTTAATAAACTTAATATCTGGCAAGAAAAATGTGTGAAATAAAAGAAATGAAAAATATGCAAATAATTGCTAAACCTGATTTTCAACAGGTAATACACAATCTGCTCTCTCTGTTAACTGATGCATGGCCAGTACACTGTTATAAGGGGAGGTAATTACGTCATCTTCTGCTGATGGATAAACTGCTGTTACAAACCTGGGAAAAAAATATGGATTGTAAAAATTAACAAGTCACTACTACACATATTAAGAAAATTTATCAATATAGTATAACTGGTAATTTAATGGGCGTTTTATTTGTACAAAACTAGTAATCTGATTTATTTCTATTAAACACGTATGTTACGCTCCTTGCCAAGTAGTGGAGGAAGAGGATTATGGTGTTTAATGCCACTTTCAACAATATTTCAGTTATATCGTGGCGGTCATTTTTATTGGTGGAGGAAACCGGAGTGCCCGGAGAAAACCACCGACCTGTCACAAGTCACTTACAAACTTTATCACATAATGTTGTATCGAGCACACCTCGTCATGAACAGGGTTCGGACTCACAACATCAGTGGTGATAGGCACTGATTGCAAACCCAACTATTATATGATCACGACCACGTTGGTTTCTGTCATAATATACAAGCCCCTATTACACATTTGAAGAAAATTTATCTATACTGTATACCCGTATACCGGTAATCGGTAATTTTATGAGCGTTTTATTTGTACAAAACTGGTAATTTCATGAGCGTTTTATTTGTACAAAACTGGTAATCTGATTTATTTTTATAAAACATCTACGTTACGCTCCTTGCTAAGTAGCGAAGTTAGACATGTTGAACTCTTATAATCCATTATCAAAAATTATTTAAAACTTCCACTAAATTATTTTAACCACTATAATAATCTTGTATATAAACACATTTTTTTTTAACTGCATCGGTGGTGTAATGGTTAGCATGCTCGCCTCGAGTGCAGTAGATTGTGGGTTTGAGCCCCGATCGGGTCAAACTAAAGACTATAACATTGTTATTAGTTCCTTTTCCACTAGGCACACATCATTAAGTAGAAATAGAAAAGACTGGTTGGCTCGAAATTGGGGTGATGTGTCCACAGACTGTTGTTTCAGTGAGTTAGCACTATAAATATATCATAAAAATACAACTAAGCATGTTGGTCAAGTACAAAGTGGATCTCATCATCATCTGATTGAAAAGTAACTTGTTCTCGCCATGATTTAGCTGAAAAATTGCTGAGTTGGCGTTAGACAACAATCACTCACTCACTCACTCAAAAAGGCTTCAAGCTCTCAACACACTTTGTATGTGTGGTTTGCTCTCGGGAATTTAGTTGTGCTCATCGTGGTGAAGCTGATATAAAGTGACAATGTGATAACACAGAATCAGATATCATGGGATAAGTGTGTAGCTTTCTCTGTATATAATACTTCTGTGAATATGGGTAATAGAAGCTCAATTAAAGGTAGGGTGAAAACCCTGATGTGTACTTTGTTGGCTTTCCTTGCAATATGGCACCGTATATTGCAGGACGTTTAGTATGAGATAGCTTTTATGGAGATTCTGCCAGTTCTGGATTTAGTGTTGAGGATTTAGTTGTAGATCTAGATTTCTCTATTATTTTACTGCTTTGACAAAGGTACAAAGCGTAAAAACAAATTAAATGATTTTTGCCGTAATTTAATTGTGACGCAATGTTATTTAACATGGTTTGAAGCATGTATCCACACGTTGACTTAGTTTGGAAAAGGTTGTTTCTTTGTATGTTGGAAATGAACCTGAGCCCTTGAAAAGTTTTTTTGGTCAGATTATAAAAAAAACAGCGCAAGTTTTAAACGACTAACAAAACAGTTATGCAGCTTCTGGAGGGGTGTCTTTGCCCTGAAGACAAACTGATCTCACTCTTAGATATCAAAAACCATTGACAGCTCTGTGCATAGCTAGGTTATATGATTTAGCAACCATGGTTGACTCCTTGAGGTAGGTTGTTTTTTTTGCTTAACATGTAAACAATCTGCAGGTAAATTTAATCATACTTTTCCCCCATAACTTAACCATACCTATAAACATCAGGATATTCCTCTTCCAGTAAATTTAATCATACTTTTCCCCCTTAACTTAACCATACCTATAAACATCAGGATATTCCTCTTCCAGTAAATTTAATCATACTTTTCCCCCATAACTTAACCATACCTATATACATCAGGATATTCCTCTTCCGGTAAATTTAATCATACTTTTCCCCCTTAACTTAACCATACCTATATACATCAGGATATTCCTCTTCCAGTAAATTTAATATGTATGTACCAACTCCAGATCCAGTCCCTTAAAAAGAAATAAGCATCAATATTAAATTTAATGTATTTTAAAGTGCAATAGCTGTGTCAGAACATCACTATTATTTAACAGCTTTGTAATAACTACTGTTATACATGTTTGTTAAAAAATACACCATGCAGAGCTATTGTAAAAAATGGTCTTTAATTTTGCTTAGCCACTACATTTTGCATGAATGATTCTATTCATAATGGTAAATCGTAGAAATACCTTGCCCGATATAATAAAGATGAACAAATGGCTGTCGGACACAATTTTGAAAATGGATGCCTCACTGACCACCCCAGCCAAATTTGGTTCATTTGGTTCAGTGGTTTCAGAGGAGAATATTAAGTTTTTTTTTATCCAATATATCTTTTCAAAATCAAACTTAATAAATGTTTGGAGTTACAGTGTGTCTCCAAAACTTCTTCTTTATCTTTTTTTTTTCTTTTTTTTGTATTGTCTTAATATGTCTTCAAATTACATTCAATTATTACAAATCATATGTGTATTTTATGCTCTTTAATTTGTAAATGATTATTCTGCTCAGTACTGGGCTCCATGATTGGAAAATAAAATATCTTGTATCTTGTTTGGATGAGCTGCAAGGTACTACAATCGTTTAAAAAATTCTAATAAATGTATGAAATGAATTTTCTAGTAATATCCATTTTTGTCTTCAAAATTGTTGTTTTTAGTTTAAACAAGTTTTCACACCAAAAGCGCTCTTTCTGAATTTTTCGACCGTTGTCATATTTACCTATGTAAGTTGTTGAGTTGGCGTTTGGTTATATCATACCTTACGACTATTCCGTTTACCTCCCACCTAAAATTGTTATGCTACTCGCTAATTCATTATCATCTTCGATTATATTATTCAATAAAGCTTTCTCAAATAATTACGTACTTATACCAAATATCGAAAAATGAATTTATTTTTAACGATAACATGTCTAACAGACATCGAAAATATCCATGGAAGGTATTTAGAATACCGGAAGAACCCCACCGGAAGTACTTTGATTTCCGTAAACAACATGGCCAGTCATGGACACGGGAAAAACCCAATGCTGAAAACTTTACGTGCACGAATTAAAGACGACCACTTGACATGTGCCATCTGTATAGACCATTTGACAAAACCAAAGGCTCTTCCATGTTTACATACTTTCTGTGAAAACTGCATCAGAGGTTATGTATTTGGTCGAAATTTTGACGCTGTAGGAAAATTTCCATGCCCAGAATGCCAGAAAGAAATTGAGATTCCTGCTGGTGGCGTTAAAGGGTTTCCTGATAATTTTCACGTTCAAAGTTTGCTAGATGCTTTATCAGCACCGGTACGCCCAGCACCACCTGTACCGAGAACTACGGCAAGTCCGGTTCCAACCGTTTCGAGTGGAGCCGCAACAAACCCAATGGATATGAACGCACTTTACCCAGCACTTCAGAACGCTGAAAATGACAATACAGAACAAAAAGATTATATTTTTGTTCCACGTGATGGTATGATTCTTAAATTTGGACAGTTTGGAGGGACACTGACAGACTTTCATAAACCTTACAGTTTAGCCGTCGGACAAAATGGACAATATGCAATATCAGATCGTAGCGGTTCCAGAATTTTAGTCTTTTCAAATACAGGTATATTATTAAGCAGGATTACGTGTTTGAACTGCAAGATTAGTGGATTAACACTGATGCGTGATGGGAATATTCTTGTAGCGGTGAATGCTGGATCTGCCATTATGCGTATTTATAATATGGATGGTAAACTATTGGAGGATATAGGACAATTCTATAAATTTGCTAAACCCAGTGGAATAGCAATATCAAGTAAACACCAAATAATTGTATCCGATTTAGAAAGTCACAATATTATGATATTCACAGATCATATGAAACTTTCAACCAAATTTGGGAGTAAAGGATCCGGAGAAAAACGCTTTCTTTCCCCTAACTTTCTCACTGTAAATCACAAAGATTACATCATAATAAGCGACTGTGATAACAATTGTATTCAAGTATTCGATCATTTGGGAAATTTCAAATACAAATTCGGTAGTGCTGGAGAAGACCATGGTTATTTTTGTTGTCCAATGGGAGTTGCAGTAGATAGCCATAACAATATTATCGTGGCAGATGCTGGAAATTTCCGTGTTGAAATTTTCGACAAAAAAGGGAGACACATTAAGTGCCTTGTTGAAGATACTGATAGGATTGGAAATGAAGCAAAACCATTAGATGTTGCTGTGACTCCTAAAGGTGATGTTGCTATTTTATTTGTCGGAGACAACTTTGCAGAAGTTCAAGTTTATCAGTGGAATGGTTGATGTAAAAACAACAAATTAAATTAATGTTGTAAAATCAATTGAAAACATTGTGATGCAGAAGAATGACAATCTACAATCAAGTTCTTTAGACTTGCTATCATGTTAATTGTACTAAATATTTATATTTTGTATGCAGTATTTTATTGTGATCTATCGTACATTTTGTATACATTGTACCAGTACTTATGCAGTAGACCTGTAAAAATGTTGTTAACAAAACTTTTGGGTTGTGAGTGATTTTTATGATGTTACAATAAAAAAAAACGTACACAAAATAAATGTGTACATATTTTCTAGAAACTATGCAGATACAAGCACATTCAATATTTAACATGTTTAATTTATTGTCGATTAATTTCTTGGCATAACAAAACAATTCTGGGAAAGTACATGTTAAAAGCTTATTGCTGTACGTATATACAATGTAGTATAGTAAAACCTTTGACTTCTCACTGTGATATGATTTTTTAAGTATGTTAGGGTCTTTTGCCTGTTTTATGATGATGATTTTCCAATTAGATTTTGGAACTGTTCTGATGGTGTGGCATTTTTTGTTTTCATTTTATGAATGATTCATTGCAAAAAATAGAAATAATTGTTTTTTTTATTTATACATGTATATTGAATTAATTTCAGGAAAATAAATTTGAAGAACAACATACAAGTTTTTTTTTAAAATAAGTACACTGTATCAGTGATCATAAAATAAAAGTGAAGATTCATATTTTGGTAAATTTATATTTTTGGTATTGTACTGTGTGGCAGCTGGCCAACTTTATTATTATA
>MJUT01022825.1:108186-120155 GCA_002080005.1 Gigantidas platifrons
TTGGGTTGGTTTAGATACGTGCACTGGCAGGACAGTTAGCTTGGAATCCCATGCAGACTGACCTAACCAGTACTAGTAAGATGTCAATTTCGATTTCAATTCTAACAGTCTGCCCTTATTCTGTCACTGATTTCTCTTAGCCAAACTCTTGCCAAGTTTCTTCCAGGGTGTATACCATCTATGTATAAATTAAAATTGTAATAATTCCAGGTATCATGCCTAGATCTAGTTCTGTGTCTACAGCTTGCTTTCAGGAAGACGCTGAAGTCTGGCGAGTTTGTGTTTAAATCTATATTTAATTTACGGATTTCTTTATTTAGGGTAATAATTTGGGCTTGCAGTTGTTTATCTTGGTCTTTAAATGCAGATGGATCTGTATGTTTACAATGTTCGTTCCAATTTTTTAACGAGTAGATGGGTACTTCTAGGAAGGTAAGTTTCACCTGTGTATAATCAGCCAAAAAACTCTTGAATTCTAACAATGTCCTAATAATATGGTCTATTGTTTCGTTGTTTTGTGTACTTAGTGAAATAAATCTGTTTTTGTCTTTTGATGTCAAGTTGCAGGTTCCCAGCCAGACATAAAGGGCTATATCTCCTTGCTTTTGTAGGTTTCTGTCAATATTACGCTTAAGCCAGGCTAGACTCCCTTCTATTTTGGCACCTTTTTTGCACCACCAGACTATATTGTTGTCAAAAGGGTGTGTAATTTGGTTTCTAAGGCTAAAGCCTTTACTATCAGATAAAATGACAGGAGTCCGCAATCTTGGTCCAGCAGGCACATTTACTACTGACTTTTGCAGATATTTACTTAATTTTGTTTCAGACATAGGTAGTAAATATTGATTTAGAGTGGCCACGTGGTTTGGGGGGAGGGTGGTACACTGAGTTAGCCCGGATAAATTTTATACAAAACTAGAAACAGACGATTGTTAATATTAGTCAATCTGTAATAAAACGCCACTAATATAATAGATTTGCGTCAAATTACTCCATAGTACAAGAGTTAAACAATGTTTGTTGATGTATTTTACAGTGACACCATTTTGGCGCGAATATCAGCACGGACGACTGAAGTTAAATTGTCAATCAAGAAATATTCGATAACCTATGATGTTTTCATGAAATTATCATAAATAACAAGTAAACGGACTGTGTCCAGCAAAAAAAAAAATAATACAAGTATGTGCGTAAAACTAATTGGAGTGCTATAAAACTTTAAAACTATCTGGAGCTGTGTCAGGTACGTCTTCTCAACTTGACCTCGTTCTCGTTCATTTTCAAAAATAACATGGTGATAATGAAAAAACCTGAGAAAGATCATACGTCCATTTGTGTTTCTCGGGTTTTTTTGTGTTATCACCATGATAGAAAACCGGAAGTTGTGTCTATTGAGACGAGGGTACTTTTGAAAAGATGATCTTTTTACCGGTAAGATTGCTATTTTTAGAGAGAGAACCGTAAGGAGATAAACTTTGTTGACATATTTTGAAAGACTAATAGATGTAGAAACGCGAGACACGCAGAAAGCGTACGAAATCGCGAAGAACATGGTATAAATTGTGTTGGAAGCGGAGGGGTATATTTCCGAGTCGGCTACCTTCTTTTATTATACATTGATAGTCGATACCCCATTGATAGAAACAAGTGCCTGTGTGTAAAACTGAAGTTGTATCATTTTCTATTGGACAACATCTGTTAATCGAAGTCTTGCTTCTTCATGATTCATCACAATAATCACAAACACGTGCATGTTTTTGTTTACGACTTACTATTCAATAACACACGTGCTACTGAACCTTCTGACGCATATCTATGAAATTGCCAATGGTAAATTATACAATTCAGGACGAATTTATAATTCGTTCCAATAACATTATATCTTGAATTGTCTTTTTCTCGTATTCAGTGACATATCAGAAAAGAGGAAGCACTTATAAATCTAATTTTAATAATATTGTCAGTGTTGTTATTTCACACATATTCGATTTGTCATGTGTAAAAAATTATGTGAATCAATTGTATACTGTGATTTGTATTGATTATATACTGCTCATTGTGGGCGTCTTGATTGACAATAAAGCATTTGTTTGTTTGTTTGTTTGTATCGAAGTAAATCGTAATCTCGTTGAGATTTGACGTCTAGATTTATTTTCTGCTCTGTATATATCTGCAGTCTGGAGATACAGGGGACAATAAATTCGGATTAACACAATTAAACAACAAATGTAGCTCATAAAAATGTCTAAAATGAATATATTTGATTTGATTTATTGTGTGTAACGCCACTTTCAGCAATATTTCAGCCATATTATGGAGATCAGTTTCAGCGGTGGAAGAACCTGGAGTACCCGGAGAGAACCACCGACCATGGGCAAGCAACTGGTAAACTTTATCACTTGCGGCTGCGAGTCGAGTGCACCCTTGTAATCTACAAAGCCGGACGCGAACCCACGTCGTATTGGTGATGGGCTTGTATGAGTTGTTAGGTAATCCAACTACCTAACTCATTGAGCCACCCGGGCCCTCTAAAATGAATACAACAAATACCAGAAAAGGAAAAGAAATGTAAGAATACATAATCAACAGCAGTTACTTTTAATAGATAAGGAACCGACCATTTGACTTTTACACCCCGTACCCGAGTGAAATTTTTTAATATCAACATTCGGTGTATTTTTGTTTTATACAAATGTTGTGAAATTACTTGTTCAAAACTGCACGGTTAGGTTATTATTTTTTTTTTTGCGTGCATCTTTCATTGTCAGATATGTTTTTCTATAACATTTGGCAACAAAAATAAAAAAAAAGGAGATATTCACACTCCCCTGAAAGTTAAGCGATCGTTACCTATTCTTTGAAAACAATGCACATGTATATTTCAAGAGAGAGGAGCACACTTTTGACTTATGTATTTTAATAGTATAACAATATATTTAAAAACATCTGCTATTCTTTTTACTGAGATCTTTTAATTTTCCGTGTTCTGTTTTTGTTTTGTTTGTCTTCGTTCTGTGCCTTGTGTCCAATGTTTCCAGTGTCCGTGGATTGTCCAATCTTGATTGTTCCTTCGGTTTTCTCTAACGTTTACTTGTTCTGTGCCTTGTGTCCAATGTTGCCAGTGACCATGGATTGTCCAATCTTGATTGTTCATTTTGTTTTCTCTAACGTTTATTTGTTCTGTGCCTTGTGTCCAATGTTTCCAGTGTCCGTGGATTGTCCAATCTTGATTGTTCCTTCGGTTTTCTCTAACGTTTACTTGGTCTGTGCCTTTTGTCCAATGTTGCCAGTGTCCGTGGATTGTCCAATCTGGATTGTTCCTTCTGTTTTCCCTAACGTTTACTTGTTCTGTGCCTTGTGTCCAATGTTGCTAGTGTCCGTGGATTGTCCAATCTTTATTGTTCCTTGTGTTTTCGCTAACGTTTATTTGTTCTGTGCCTTGTGTCCAATGTTTCCAGTGACTGTGGATTGTCAAATCTTGATTGTTCCTTCTGTTTTCTCTAACGTTTATTTGTTCTGTGCCTTGTGTCCAATGTTGCCAGTGTCCGTGGATTGTCCAATCTTGATGGTTCCTTCGGTTTTCTCTAACGTTTATTTGTTCTGCGCCGTGTGTCCAATGTTGCCAGTGTCCGTGGATTGTCCAATCCTGATTGTTCCTTCGATTTTCTCTAACGTTTATTTGTTCTGTGCCTTGTGTCCAATGTTGCCAGTGTCCGTGGATTGTCCAATCTTTATTGTTCCTTCTGTTTTCTCTAACGTTTATTATAATATTAAAACAAAATAAAGTTAAAAAACCAACAGAGAATATATATCTTCCTGTGTATATGTTGCATGTGTCCAACATGATTTCTATATCACGATGTTATTCCGTTTAACAGTAACACGACGGGAGTTACGTGTGAAGCAGGAACTGCTAACCATTCGGAGAACGCGAGTTCACTTCCGGTTGTTGGTCGATCTTTAGTTTTCTGTGCAGTCTTTTGGCCATTGTATTGTCTGTCCTTCCTCTTTTGGCCATTGTATTGTCTGTCCTTCCTCTTTTGGCCATTGTATTGTCTGTCCTTCCTCTTTTGGCCATTGTATTGTCTGTCCTTCCTCTTTTGGCCATTGTATTGTCTGTCCTTCGATAACGGCTTCTAATTACCCATTTGGTATCTTCAAATTTGTCTTGTAACGAATCGGGTCGTCTGATTGACTTTTCAGATAGTTGTAATGGATGGTGGTATCAAAGAACTACCACCTGCACCTGCAGTACCAGAGACTCCAAACAGAAAAGACGAAGAGGACATTATGGCAATGCTGGAGGCAAAAGTTGATCCTATACAAGAAGGTAATACAATGGGTTTAGGGTTAGAGTCATGGTGTTTAACGCCACTTTCAACAATAGTTCAATTATATCGTGGTGGTTCGTTTTATTAGTGGAGGACACTGGAGTACCCGGGGAAAACCACCGACCTGTCGCAAGTCACTGACAAACTTTATCACATCTCATCTGTTGTATCGAGTACAAGTCGCCATGAGCGGGATTCGAACTCGCAACTGTAGTGGTGATATACACTGACTGCACAGGTAGTTGTAAATTCAAATGCCAGACGGTCACGACCAGGACAGAAGAACCGACAAAACTTTGATAACCGAAATTAAAAGATACATAATGTAACTTCATCCATTGAATAACGGATATTTGGCAACGCTATGCTTTTTATCATTAAAATTAAGTAAAATAGTAAAACTGTTATGTAGAAGGTTTAAATTATTCTGTAATAAGATAAAAATCAGAGACTTTCAATCTGCAACCGAATACGACCATCGGCGTTCGTGGTACGGAATTGCCACCCTCTTTTTTAACTTTCTTTTTACATATTCATTTTCATTAAAATTGCAATATTATTTCATCTTTTTTCCTTAATTTAACTTGTTTGTGTCCATATTCATACAGTCTTATGTTAACATCAATTAACATGTGTCGACGGGACTCGATCCTAATTATCCACAAGGCAAGACAGTCCGAAAGTTTAAAAATCGTACAACTGCTCGCTGCGGGTACGTTACGGTTTAATGCACCTTATTTCCACTATTTCATTCAAACTAGGACATGCATCAATTCCTAAAAGAGTACCATTTCGCCTTCGTTCTTGTTTTGTGCATACGATAGCTCAGTTCTCCAGATTTTTAAGATTTTCACTTATTTATTGCCTCGTTTTTCGTATGGTACCCTTCTGATGACGGAAGTTAGAGTGAAACGCGCATTTACTACCAGTGAACTCCGAATGTAATTACTTCAACGATATATAGGGCATGGATTTTACTTAGGCGCCAAATTACACATGTGAAATTATGACTAGGAGGAAAAGCAGGTACCATTCCACAGATATTGTTACATTGCAAAATATTTAATTAAATTTGTAATTATCATTAACAGGTGAGGAGATTAAAAGGATATTTAGTAGTTTTAAGGATACATGATATTAATATTATTTATTTTGGATATCTGATGTGACAGTTTTAGAGGTTTAAGGTCTGTGGGATATTGGCTTTTTTGTTATTGCAGAAGCGTAAGAGCTGGGGGCAAGGAGAGGTTCGTCCTTTCCTGATTTTGTAATTGTTTACTTGCTTATCCTTTACAGAAAGAATGAGACAGAAGGCTATGCAGTTTACTTTAGTTCGGGCTATAGAAACGCAGGATCTTGAAAAGGTGCAACTTTTGATAAAAGACGGAGTCAATATAGATGCGACAATCATATATACGAAAACCCCATTGACACATGCAATCGATTTAAATTATAGCAAAGTGGCATTACAGCTGCTAGAAAATGGCTGTAATCCAACGTTGACGGAAGATCACTTCCCTCATTCACAACCTATCCATTTAGCAGCAAGACAAGACATGTCCAATATTGTAGAGAAGCTGGTAGAAATGAACTCTGACCCAAATGCACGTGACCAAGACGGGATGACGCCATTACACATTGCAAGTTATTTTGGTCACGTAGATGTTGTTGAAATGCTCATAAAATGTGGAGCGATATCTGACGTTCAGGATAGCTGTGGTAGGACTCCTGTCCATCGTGCCGTAGAAAGTGGCTCTAATTATGTTGTTACTACCTTACTCAGACACAAAGCCGATATAAACACTACAGACAAAAAAGGTTGGACGCCATTACATTTAGCTATTGGACTAGATTACCCGGATGTTGTAAAAATATTATTGGAAAATAAATGTAAATTGAATATTCAAGATACGAATGACAAAACACCATTGGCAATTGCTTGTGACTTTTTAAGCAGAAGTAATTATGATATCATTCGAGCTACACAGTTTCATTACGGTGCTAGAAAGAGAGATTTTATACAAGGAAGATATCTAAGTCTTCTGCAACGTCCGCGAGAAGACAGAGAAATGTTACAGACAGTAGTATCGTTAATTAACATAGGATCGAATATAGACGGACCTGGGGTACGCCCGATAACAGTCGCTTCAAAAGCAGACCATGCTGATACCGTATATATGCTAATAAATTCTGGAGCTTTGATCCCACAATGTTGGGAACCGATGTCGACAGATGTTCGACAGGGTTTTAAAATGTTACAATTGTTGGAATGGATTAATTCTCATTATATGTTACAATTCAATTTACTATGGCAATGTAAACGCCAAATTAGAAAACTTCTAGCATTCACTCACAATATAGAGAACGGAATTGATAAACTCCCTTTACCTCCATCATTGAAAACATTTTTAAAATGAATGAGTTGTTATGTATTGAATATAACTGATACGGGGTGAATTTTTTTCAACCGAATCTGGAACATGATTCTGAATCATGATTTATAGAATCCGAATCATGTTTCGACCTATTTAAAAACACTATGTTTCGATATATATATATTGATTTTCAAAAATGGCTTCTGATGAACAAAAAGTAGTTGCTGTAGCTGTATTGTACTATTTCTTAAAAATGCAGAGCAATCACTTTCTGCAGACTGCTTCATACATGGAACCTTTCACCTGCTCTAAAGTTGAGTTTATTATGAGTGCATGGAAGGAACGAAATGAAGCTAATGTTTGAAGCAATCGTGTTACTGGCTGTTAAATTCATCTATATTTTTAAATGTTACATGACATATGCCACATTCAAACAAAATATCACCCACAGCATCTGTGTCTGCTGTCATCGCCGCCATCTTTTTATTCTGTGATTCAATTAAAATCATAAACGATTCATGATTCGAATGTTTCAGACTCATGTTTTTGTTCATGTTAAATAAAACGACTAATCACAAACTGGATTCGGAATCATGTTCCGGATGCGGGTAAAAAAAACGCGCCCCAGGTCTCAACCGTCCGATGAATCATGGCAAGTTCACATTTGTATTAACAGTTGATTGAGTTTTATTTATCCAAATATACAGTTCCTAAGCGATCAATTATTGTGAAACCTTGTTATTGTGAACTCGGATAAGGCGAAGTAAAATATGGTCCGTTACTAGTTAGTTGTTTTTATAGTGTATTAACGACAACTCAAATAAATCTTTTATGTATAATGTTCAAGATTATAGCGTTCTTTATAATAGCTGTTTGACCGGTTATATATGAGGACTGACATTTACTCGCATCTGGAAAGCACTTGCATGACCGTTTCATTTCACTAAGAGGGGAGGCCTGAACCCTTAAAACTAGTTTAAGCCCGTCACTTTTTATTGAAATGCTTGTACCAAGCCAGAACAGTGAGCGGAGTCTCAGCAAAGTTGTCTGACAACCATGGCCTTTCATAAAAGCACACAAATAATCATGACAAATATTTTCAAAAAATTCAGTTAACTGATCAGACAGAACCATTTCATATACTTTAGAAATTGTAAGCAAAATACTGACTGGACGGTAGTTCTTATTGTCTAAAGAATCATTCTTTTTGTGTAATGGTACAACTTGAGCCTCTTTAAGTCTGTGTGGAAAATCACATGTTTTTTATGGTATTATTAACAAGTGTAGTAATATGTTTGTTTAAGACGGGTGCACCAGCACGAAGCAGTTTTGATGATATTTGGTCTACACCCGTAGCTTTTTTAACATTAAATTTATTCACCAGTTTGTTTACATACAGTGACTACATCTGTAGGTTTGAAATCAAACAGTGTGTTGTGCTGTTGAAATACTAGGGTGACTTCTCTCATCAAAAGTAATATCTTTACCAATATCATTTGCAACATTTACAAAAAAATGTGTTAAAAGTGTTATATACATCTTTGGTATTATTCGATATTTTATCATTATCTGCTGGTACAATCTTTTGTTGACAACCTGTAGATTTTTTTGGATAAAAATGGTTTAACTGTAGTATAAAAATGCTTGGATTTTTTACCACCAGTACATCTTACCTGAAAATATGTGTTAATTGATTTTCTTTTCAGTTTCTAAGTATCTTTGTTTTCTGTATGCCCCCCCCCCCTACTTATTCGTTTTATATTTTGCAAATTTGGACCTCAACATTTGTTTGTTGTAGATGGCTTTTCTAAGCTCTCTGTTCATGTATGGTACATAATTTTTACGAGGATATCTGTACTTCAAAGTGATGATCTATGACATGAGAAACTTTGGTTTCAAAATCATTGATTGAAATATTGATATCATCTATACATTCACTAGAGTCATGTAAATAATCTATATTCTCAAGATCATTAATATAGATAATTAATATAACTAACAACATCAAACTTTTTAAAACTTCTATATTGTGTCTTACTATTTACATAATTTGGGGTGTTACCTTTAATAAAAGTTGAAATCATATGGTGACAGTCACAATCTAATTAAAATTAGCTCTACGCACTTGCTCCCCCCTGCTACCACGCAGCAACCAAAAAAAAGGGGGGAAGCAAGTGCGTAGAGCTAATTTTAATCATATGGTGACAGTCACTGACACCAGTGTTGAAATTAAGTGTCTTAAAACAAAGGGTTTTTCTATTTGTAAGTATAAATCTACTAATGATGGTTTAAAACCTTTCATAAAACAAGTAGGGTTACTAACTATATTTGTTAAGTCAAAAATATCACAAAGATCATCCAGTGCACCAGATTGTTCTGGAATCATAATATCATAATTAAGATCACCAATTACCATACAAATGTATAATTATCTATAAATGTTGTACCTTTATCTAACAGTATGTTCACATGGTTTGTAAAGATATCATTAGCCATAGATGGAGGTCTATACATGGCATATATTAACCATTTAGTATTTTCTAAAGTAATTTCATAAACAATATTTTCTAAAGTCTTACACTCAATGTCAAATCTTCTTCTTGGTGGTATGTCGGCCCTCATGAAAGTAGCCCCCTCTGTGGTCAGTACGGTCTCGTCGCTGTAATTTATAACCATCTACCTCAATCAAAGAGTCCTTAAAAGATGAATCTAATTTTGTTTCAGAAATTATAAGACAGTCGACAACTTTGTCCAGTAAAATTTCTTTGATTTCGTCAAATTTATAGCGTAAACTATTGATATTCAAATAAGAAATTAAAATGTTTTTTGTGTGCTTCTTTCTGGCATCTCTAAGTTCAGTAAAGATGTTTATATTTGGACCTTCTGGTGATAACGAGTGGCAACTATTATCTGTATTACTATACTGACATTTGGTACAGAAATTTCAAAAAATGAATCTGTAAATTTGAATGAGTTGCAATCACAACATAACCATGGATCATCAGATTTACTCAGTGCTGCATACTCGGTAACTGAAATATTGGCACATTTGATATGACACCAGTGATTACAGGCTTCACACAACACTGCACGGAGATTTTGGCAACTGGCTTGTAACACTAAACCACATAGGTGCTTGTCTGGCCTAGGGTTGAGAGAAATATCACCACTGATTAACAGGATAGTCCAAATTATATGATGTCTTTGTTTGAATTCAAACAAAAACACCATAGAATTGAAAGTGGAACTATCCTACAGTGTTTAAAATGATAAAACAGAACTGTGTAAGTGTCAATATATAGGTCGTTGGCAAAGGACACCTCATACGCACTCATACACAGTCTACTGTGCGGTAAAACAAGAGAGTGGTTATACGTTGACACTCCGAACAAACTATTACTTGATTGTACATGTTGTGGGTAAAAGTTTACTGTTAATATTAAAACATAAACTTGATAAAACAGCATTCTGGATCAGCTGATTCTCTGTTTACAAAAGTATCAATCCGGAACGACAAAATCACAAATGATAAAAGTGGAAACAATTCAATAAACGCGTTGTAGCGTATTTTAAAACTAAATCGTTATATATTTATATTTAAAGAAGTTGGAAATAATCAAGTTTTGTGACTGCATCATATTGCATTTACAAGAAACCAAACAAGGAGATCTCATCTAACTGACAGCAGGCAGGATCTGTTAATTGAAAAACTGCTTAACTACGAGGGTAAGTTATACTATAAGTTATTCACAATGCTGATAGCCACGTGATAGAGTTTGTCTGTTATTTTTAGCTGATTGTAGATAAATGTATATTGAAATGTAAACTTGTCTATGTTCCCTTAATTATCATTATGTAAGAGTTAGGGCTCAGTCACGACGAATTTTATATTTGCCGACAATTTACGTATATTGTCTAGATATATACAAACATTGTCGGCTGCAAATATAATATAATTTAAACATATTTTATTATCAAATATATACAATGGGACTGCACACAAGTTTTATAACTTATATAAAGTGCTCTCCAGCATCAAACAAACATATGTCTTTTCAACAGAGACATGACTTTCATTATGCCACTTCTTGAATATGCTTGTGAAGTTTGGGATAGTTGTACAGTGCCGATTCCGTCATTCTTGAGCAACTTCAACTTGAAGCCGCTAGAATCGTCACAGGTCTTGCCATCACTTTTCGTCCATCGTCCGTCCGTCAACATTTCACATTTTAATCTTCTCCTCAGAAACTACGGGGCCATTTCCAACCAAACTTTGGTGGAATGGTCCTTGGATGACCCCCTTCCAAAATTGTATCCGGTGATCCCGACTTCAAACCAAGATGGCCGCCAAGCTAAAAATAGAAAAAAGGGGGATGGTATTTCAATTGTCTATTGCTGCTTTAGTATAAGTCAAAATGAGCTCAAATTTTAACTGCAGCTACATGACAATGAGTAGTTTAACATATATTACGGGTTTTTCTGTGAAATTTTTCTTTCAGCCGATATATACCGATTATGCAATTTAGGCATATTTTGATAAAACATCACATTTAAATCTTCTCCTCTGAAACCGCTGAACCAAATTAAACCAAACCTGGCAGGAATGGTCCCTGGGTGGGTTCCTTTCAAATTTGTGTCCGAGAGTCCCGTCCTCCATTCAAGATGGCTGCAGTTACTAAAAATAGAAATTTCTTCAATTGTAATTGTCCATTGCTGCTTTAGTATAAGTCAAAATGAGCTCAAATTTTAACTGCAGCTACATGGCAAGGAGTAGTTTAAAATATATTACGGGTTTTTCTGTGAAATTTTTCTTTCAGCCGATTTATACCGATTATGCAAATTAGGCATATTTTGTACTCTTCGTACTTTATTTCAAAAACTATAAGAGACAGATGTTAAATTCGAACTGCATACATGTTCAGCATGTTAAGATCTACCTACCCTTCAATTTTGAAGTAAATATGATTACCCATCTTGGAGTTATTGCCCTTTTTTCATATTTTTTTTTTTTAAATTGTAATACTTTTCGTCATATTTCAAAAACTATAAGAGATAAAGGTTAAGTTTAATTGCAAAAATATGCAGCATGTCAAGATCTACCTACCCAGCAATTTTGAAGTAAATCCCATTACCCATTTTGGAGTTATTGCCCTTTTTTCGTCAAGTTTTCAAAATTTTAATACTTTTCGTCCTTTATTTCAACAACTATAAGAGATAAATGTTAAGTTTAAACTGCAAAAATATGCAGCATGTCAAGATCTAC
>MJUT01022825.1:120292-135449 GCA_002080005.1 Gigantidas platifrons
TACTTTTCGTCTTATATTTCAAAAACTATAAGAGATATAGGTTAAGTTTAAATTGCAAAAATATGTAGCATATCTAGATCTACCAATTTTGAAGTAACTGCCATTACCTATTTTGGAGTTATTGCCCTTTTTTCATCAATTTTTTTTTTTATTTTAATACTTTTCGTCTGATATTTCAAAAACTATAAGAGATAAAGGTTAAGTTTAAATTGCAAAAATATGCAGCATGTCAAGATCTACATACCCTGCAATTTTGAAGTAAATTCCATTACCCATTTCGGAGTTATTGCTCTTTTTTCATTAAATTTTCAAAATTTTAATACTATTCGTCCTTTATTTCAAAAACTATAAGAGATAGGTGTTAAGTTTAACTGCAACCACAACATGTTCAGCATGTCAAGATCTACCAACCCTGCAATTTTGAAGTAAATCCCATTACTCATTTTGGAGTTATTGCCCTTTTTTTTATCAAATTTTCAAAATTTTAATACTTTTCGTCCTTTATTTCAACAACTATAAGAAATAAATGTTAAGTTTAACTGCAAATATGTTCAGCATGTCAAGATCTACCAAACCTGCAATTTTGAAGTAAATCCCTTTACCCATTTTGGAGTTATTGCCCTTTTTCATCAAATTTTCTAAATTTTAATACTTTTCGTCCTGTATTTCAACAACTATAAGAAATAGATGTTAAGTTTAACGGCAAAAATATGCAGCATGTCAAGATCTACCTACCCTGCAATTTTGAAGTAAATCCCATTACCCATATTGGAGTTATTGCCCTTTTTTCAATAATTTTTTTTTTTAATTTTAATACTTTTCGTCTTATATTTCAAAAACTATAAGAGATAGAGGTTAAGTTTACACTGCAAACATGTTCAGTATGTCAAGATCTATCGACCAAGATGGTCCCCACATGCACACATGCAGCCGAACTTAGCTTAACATAGGACCCTATGAGAAATTCACATCAAAATCTTCTTGTCTGGAATCAGTTGCTCAATTGGAACCAAACTTTGATAAAATATTCATTGGATGGTCCTCTTCCAAAATTGTGTCTGGTGGTCCCGCCCTCTGACCAAGATGGCTGCACAGCTGAACTTAGTTTAACATAGGACCCTATGGGAAATTCACATAAAAACCATCTTGTCTGGAACCAGTAGCTCAATTAGATCCAAACTGTGCTAGAATAGTCATTCAATGGTCCTTTTCCAAATTGTGTCCGGCAGGCACGCTCTCCCACCAAGATGGCCACCACAGTACATTTGCGTAATTGAAAGCAGCTTTGATCCAGGTGAGCGATTACAGGCTCCTGGGAGCCTCTGGTTTATAATATAGTTAAGGGTGATACACCCGATTATTTAAGTGATTTGCTGCCGCGGACTGTCAACCAGGCAAACAACTACAATTTAAGAAATGCAAATAATTTCTCTATTCCACGGTGTCCTCTTACCATATATCAGAATTCATTTTTTTCAGCCACTATTCATCTGTGGAATAATTTACCCCAATTTATAAGAGATTCACCTAGTAATTGCATACTCAAATCTAGATTAAAGACTTACTACAACAATCCAGTAAAACCTCCTCAATATTTTTCGTTTGGTTCACATTTGGCCATTATTCTACATACTCGTTTAGAGCAAAATTGTAGTAGCTTAAAAGGTGACCTTTTTAGATGTAATCTGATCGATTTTTGTTACTGTAACTGTAACAATTATGTGGAAAACAACGAACACTACTTCTTGCACTGTAAATTATTTGTTAATCAGAGAAATGTTATGTTGAACAATATTAGAGATCTCGGGTTATATTTATCCATTAACAATATATTGTATGGAAATTCAGATTTTGCATATGATGTCAACTGCTCACTTTTCACAACTGTTCACAGATACATACTAGACACTAAAAGATTTGTCTAATGTTTATGTACCTTTAGCTCATCTGACGTCAACGACTCAATATCAATCACAATATATCTTGCAATATTATGCCATTTTTATCAAATAATTATGAATGAAATAATGTTCTATTTTTGTAATATACTAGTGGACAAAAGAAAGGATACACTTATTTTTTTTTATTTCTCTATTTTATTTATTTGAATTTCTTTATGATATGTAGTACCTATACTTACCTGGGCGACTGATTAATTTTGGTTATTGATTTTTTACCTGTACGCATCGTTTAACGACGTAGACAATCAAAGTATAATTCTACCACTTTTGCACGTGCAACTTTTACCGCCATCGATAATGAGACAACTTTATTGTTATCAACAAGACAAATCTATGGCAAATTGAAAGTTCACCTGAATTAACCTGAAGACTAAGCAGAATGCCTCGACTTTCACAAGAATTAAGAGAACATGCAATAGGTATGCTCCAAGCAAACATGAACGTCACCGCCGTCGCAAGAGCTTCGGTTGTAAACGCTTGACCATTCATCGTCTTCGTAGACGTTTTCAAATGACAGGTTCAACAAAAGATCGACCTGGATCCGGACGCCCAAAAGTAACGTCTCCTGCAGATGACAGATTCATCCGTCTCCGTCACTTACGTGATCGGTTCCTGCCAGCAACGTCATCGACCAATGTAGTTCAGAGTCGACGTGTCAGTGCGCGAACCATCCGAAGGAGACTGAATGCCAATGGTTTGCGCCCACGGCGCCCATACAAAGGCTTGATATTGACTAATCGACATAGGCAGGAACGTCCAAGATGGTGTCGAGCACGATTTCGTTGGAGACTCAACAACGAATGGAGTCATGTATTGTTTTCGGATGAATCCCGATTCAATTTATCTCATTCGGATGGTCGTGCAAAGGTTTATCGCAGGAAAAATGAAAGATACGCGGACTGTTGTGTTCAAGAAAGGGACAGACTTGGTGGCGGAAGTGTGATGATATGGGCAAAGATAACCTCGCGTAGAAGGACTAATCTGGTTTTTGTTGACGGTATCTTGACCGCTGCAAGGTACAGAGACAATATTCTTGCCGTGGAGGTATTGAATGTTCTTAACCACAATGGACCAGGCATTACCTTTCAGCAGGATAATGCAAGACTGCACACGGCAAGAATTACTCAGGCTTTTCTTCAGCAACAGAACATCGATGTCTTACCTTGGCTTTCAAAATCACCAGACCTCAATCCTATCGAACACATCTGGGATGAACTTGACCGTCGTGTTCGACAAAGGCCTCATAAACCCATCAGATTACCAGAACTTCGTCAGGCCCTTCAAGAGGAATGGGACAATCTTCCACATCCTGTAATTTCTACAGTTATTGCTTCAATGAGACGCCGTTTTCAAGCTGTTGTTGATGCAGACGGAGGACAGACACGATATTGAACTCTAGTTGCTTTTTTGGACTGTTATCAAAATGTGAAAATTTTATTTCTGAATTTGTTATTCCATGTTTTCGACCATCGTGCTTTCATTGGATGCCTTACGAACATTTGATGTGTTACTGATCTGACAGTTATTCATTCTTTACAATGAGACACAATACTCAAAAGAATGTTAAATTATATTTTTGATAAAATATACAATAAAGAAAAATTATTTGAATAGTGTATCCTTTCTTTTGTCCGATAGTATATATTGTCTAATTAATTATTTATATGTAACGGAGAAGACATCGTAAGTTTATAACTTGTGTCTGATCCATTGTCTGTATTTGTTTGACAATAAATATGTTTAAAGAAACAGAGAACATGGCGGATAATAAGCATATATGATATAGAAAAATTAAACGATAACAGATAAGTAAAAAAGGGGGGAGTTTATGTCCCTTCAGTTCTTAATGAATGTCTGTACTGCTTTTGATAACAACATATTTTGAGCTTGGTCTTTTTGAGAGTCTCCAAATAACAAAGTTCCAATATCTTTCCGAAAATGGTGGTGGTGCTAAACATATTTGTTCGATATATAAGCGGCAGTTCAAGATAAAGTGGGAAGCGTCCTCCCTGATATATCCACAAACACATCTCGAATCTGTTATTATATTCGATCGTAATAGATCATACTTAAGCGAGCTACAATTACGACGTAATCTTGCATATAAAACATTGGGTCTTCTATCCCCAACTACGAAATGAGCCGGGATTTTAGCCAGTACAACTTTACGTTTCACGTTAATTTTAAAGGTATCATAATCAAATGTTCTGGTATTTCTGGTGTCGTTGTCTAGACTGTTCCAAAGATTTACTATGACAGACGGGATGAACGAAGATTGGTATAATGATAAGTGACATCTTGGGACAGTGTAGTCATTGAACTGTTTCGAACAGAGTAGTTGGTAACATCACGAACCATAGGGGGTAATAAGTCACACAGATAAGATGGGGCGTGTCCATGGTACATATTATACATTAAGCATAACTTTTTGCGTTCCCGTCTACTTGATAATTTTTCCCATCCCGTTTCTTGATATAAAGAATCCCTACTTGAATACGCAGTTAACCCAGTAACAGTACGTGTTGCTTCTATTTGTAATTTTTCTAGTCTGATATATAAAATTTATTTACTCGTTTTTATTATATGTACGAGCTTCAGAAACAGGAAGAAAAGCGAACTCTCGTGAGTTTGTTTCCGTTTTGTTTTAAGCGAGTTCATATAGATTGATTGGTTTTTGGTGTTTAACGCCACTTTCAGCAATATTTCAGCTATATCATGGCGACCAGTTTTATTGGTGGAAGAAGCCGGAGTACCCGGAGAGAACCACCGACCATGGGTAAGCAACTGGTAAACTTTATCACTTGCGGCTGTATGAGTTGTTAGGTAATCCAACTACCTTAGTAACTCATTGAGCCACCCGGGCTCTCTGAAATGAATACAAAAAATACCAGAAAAGGAAAAGAAATATAAGAATACAGAATCAACAGTAGTTACATCTAATAGATAAAGAGCCGTCCATTTAACTTTTACACCACGTACCCGAGTCAGATTGTTTAATATCAACATTCGGTATATTTTTTTTTTTTTTACAAATGTTGCGAAATTACTTGCTCAAAACTGCACGGTTAGATTATTATTATTTTTTATTTGCATCTTTCAGGTCAAAATATGTTTTTCTATAACATTTGGCAACAGAAAAAAAGAGATATTCCCACTCCCCTTAAAGTTAAGCGATCGTTACCTATTCTTCGAAAACAATGCACATGTATATTTCAAGAGAGAGGAGCACACTTTTGACTTGTGTATTTTAATAGGATAACAATATATTAAAGAAAAGCATCTGCTATTCTTTTTACTGAGATCTTTTAGTTTTCTGTGTTCTGTTTTTGTTTTGTTTGTCTTCGTTCTGTGCCTTGTGTCCAATGTTTCCAGTGTCCGTGGATTGTCCAATCTTGATTGTTCCTTCGGTTTTCTCTAACGTTTACTTGTCGGTGGATTGTCCATTCTTTATTGTCCCTTCAGTTTTCTCTAACGTTTACTTGTTCTGTGCCTTGTGTCCAATGTTTCCAGCGTCCGTGGATTGTCCAATCTTTATTGTTCCTTCTGTTTTGTCTAACGTTTATTTGTTCTGTGCCTTGTGTCCAATGTTACCAGTGTCTGTGGATTGTCCAATCTTGATTGTTCCTTCGGTTTCCTCTAACGTTTACTTATTCTGTGGCTTGTTTTCTCAATGTTGCCAGTGTCTCTGGATTGTCCAATCTTGATTGTCCCTCTGGTTTCCTCTAACGTTTACTTGTTCTGTGGATTGTGTCCAATGTTGCCAGTGTCCGTGGATGGTCCAATCTTTATTGTTCCTTCGGTTTTCTCTAACGTTTACTTGTTCTGTGCCTTGTATCCAATGTTTCCAGTGTCCGTGGATTGTCCAATCTTGATTGTTCCTTCTGTTTTCTCTGACGTTTACTTGTTCTGTGCCTTGTGTACAATGTTTCCAGTGTCCTTGGATTGTCCAATCTTGATTGTTCCTTCTGTTTTCTCTAACGTTTACTTGTTCTGTGGATTGTGTCCAATGTTGCCAGTGTCCGTGGATTGTCCAATCTTGATTGTTCCTTCTGTTTTCTCTGACGTTTACTTGTTCTGTGCCTTGTGTACAATGTTTCCAGTGGCCGTGGATTGTCCAATCTTGATTGTTCCTTCGGTTTTTCTAACGTTTACTTGTTCTGTGCCTTGTGTCCAATGTTTCCAGTGGCCGTGGATTGTCCAATCTTGATTGTTCCTTCGGTTTTTCTAACGTTTACTTGTTCTGTGCCTTGTGTCCAATGTTTCCAGTGTTCGTGGATGGTCCAATCTTAATGTTCCTTCGGTTTTCTCTAACGTTTACTTGTCCTGTTCCTTGTGTCCAATGTTTCCAGTGTCCGTGGATTGTCCAATCTTGATTGTTCCTTCTGTTTTCTCTAATGTTTATTTGTTTTGTGCCTTGTGTCCAATGTTTCCAGTGTCCGTGGATTGTTCAGGCTTGATTGTTCCTTCGGTTTTCTCTAACGTTTACTTGTCCTGTTCCTTGTGTCCAATGTTTTCAGTGACTGTGGATTGTCCAATCTTGATTGTTCCTTCGGTTTTCTCTAACGTTTATTTGTTTTGTGCCTTGTGTCCAATGTTTTCAGTGACTGTGGATTGTCCAATCTTGATTGTTCCTTCGGTTTTCTCTAATGTTTATTTGTTTTGTGCCTTGTGTCCAATGTTGCCATTGTCCATGGATTGTCCAATCTTTATTGTTCCTTCTGTTTTCTCTAACGTTTATTTGTTTTGTGCCTTGTGTCCAATGTTTTCAGTGGCCGTGGATTGTCCAATCTTGATTGTTCCTTCGGTTTTCTCTAACGTTTATTTGTTCTGTGCCTTGTGTCCAATGTTGCCAGTGTCCGTGGATTGTCCAATCGTGATGGTTCCTTCGGTTTTCTCTAACGTTTATTTGTTCTGTGCCTTGTGTCCAATGTTGCCAGTGTCCGTGGATTGTCCAATCTTGATGGTTCCGTCGGTTTTCTCTAACGTTTATTTGTTCTGTGCCTTGTGTCCAATGTTGCCAGTGTCCATTGATTGTCCAATCTTGATGGTTCCGTCGGTTTTCTCTAACGTTTACTTGTTCTGTGCCTTGTGTCCAATGTTGCCAGTGTCCGTGTATTGTCCAATCTTTATTGTTCCTTCTGTTTTCTTTAACGTTTATTATAATATTAAAACAAAATAAAGTTAAAAAACCAACAGAGAATATATATCTTCCTGTGTATATGTTGCATGTGTCCAACATAATTTCTATATCACAATGTTATTCCGTTTAACAGTAACAAGACGGGAGTTACGTGTGAAGCAGGAACTGCTAAACATTCGGAGAACGCGAGTTCACTTCCGGTTGTTGGTCGATCTTAAGTTTTCTGTGCAGTGTTTTGTTCATGATTGTTTGTCTTTTTTCATTTGGCCATTGTATTGTCTGTCCTTCGATTACGGCTTCTGATTACCCATTTGGTATCTTCAAATTTGTCTTGTAACGAATCGGGTCGTTTGATTGACTTTTCAGATAGTTGTAATGGATTGTGGTATCAATGAACTACCTCCTGCACCTGCAGTACCAGAGACTCCAAACAGAGAAGACGAAGAGGACTTTATAGAAAAACTGAAGGCAAATGTTGGTCCTATACAAGAAGGTAATACAATGAGTGTAGGGTTAGGACCATGGTGTTTAACGTCACTTTCAACAATAATTAAATTATATCGTGGCGGTCCGTTTTATTAGTGGGGGAAACTGGACCCCCGGAGTTCCCGTAGAAAACCACATTTCTGTGGCAAGTCACTGACAAACTTTATCACATCTGTTGCATCGAGTACAAGTCGCCATGAGTGGGATTCGAACTCGCAACTGTAGGACTACTGCAAGCTAAGGTTGCATTTGTAGTGGCCACTTAGTGTGAAAAATGAAACACCCTTAATCATTCTAAATTTTAATTGTTTTTGAACACAAACATCATACCTACAAGATTACAACTGATCAGGGATAGTTTCCATCATTTTGATTGAAAAAATATATTTAAAGATAATGCTCTCAAAAAATTTGTACGTATGGGACAATCACTTAAGATTATTAATTTTGTTTCCTCTAAAGACTTTATCAATTGTTTTATTATATTTTGAAATCAGAACTAGCTTGCTTTCAACACTATAGAGCAACCAGGGCTTTCTGGTAAGATATCTTTTTTATATTTTCCCCATTTTTCAAGCTGCCTCAAAATAATTGAAAAAATCAAATGAAACATTAACATTCTATATTAAAATCTTCCAATCGTTTCAAAGAAATAAGGTGATGAAAATTGTAAACTAAACCTTTTACATAAATTTGATATAAAAACGATCAGAAAGAATCACCAAAGACGTCATTTTTTGCCTTAAAAGAAAGAACACATATATTAACTCCTGTTTCTTGCAAAAAATAAACACATTTTTGACTGAATCAGCTGATTACAATATGAGGTCTACATTTTGTATAGTGTTCAGAATTAAAATTGTAGCTTTTGACTCATTTTTACAAGTATAAAATAATACTTTTTACAATTTTGTTCCATAGGTAAGATTGTATAACCCATATACAGAAGTAACATTAGATAATTCAGAAACATCGTATTTAAATCTTCCAAGTGTTTCAGAGTTGTAAAGTGGTAGAAATAGTATATTAGACCTTTTAAGCTAATTTTATATGAAACAATCAGCATTGGATCACCAGACAGCTATTCTTTTTTTTTTAAAAAAAGAAGCAAATACAAATACCGATTCTTGTTTCTTGCAAAAAAATAAACAAATTTTAGACTGACTAAGCTGATTTTACTAAGTAGAAATACATTGTATAGGTGTAATACCACTAAACATGGGTAGCAGTCGAAAAATACCAGTAAACATGGGTACCAGTCGGAAAGTAGTACGTAAACACAAAATGGATTCCTACATTGTTGGATAAAAAATAAACCCTATGAGATACTGCAAAATACTGAATGTCAGCAGAAACCTACAGATTTTAAGATAATTTTAAGCCCATATTTGATGTCCTTGTGGTTTAAAATAAAAAATGGATTGCATTGGAAGGAAAACATCTGAATTTGTGTTAAATCGAAAATGAAAGTAGGATTATTGACGGTAGACATCTTCGGGCTGTTTTTTTTTCTTATATGCCATTAAATGTATGTTGATTTTCGGAGTTAAGCTTCCAATTAGGCACCCCTTCCATGCGATATGAGTGTCACTAAGATTAAACATAAGATGAATCCTGTATGAAAGCTCAAAAAGATTTTATTTGATATAGAAGGCTATGGAGAATTCTTTAGTGGTATTACTCCTGTATAGTATTCAGAATTAAAATTGTAGTATTTGACACATTCCTACAAGAAAAACTTGATATATTTTGTCACATATTGGACTATATATAGTGTAATACCAACATTTTACGTATGGGAAAAAGTTTGCAATATTTATTTTGTTGTGGATTTCACTTACATTTAATTTAGAGAGTAATGTATTCTTATTTATTAGTTTTCTACTTTTTTACAAATGTGACTGTTTATTTAGCTTATTCTTGACAAAATGGGAATATTTTGTTAAGCTTGGGAAGAAAGAGCAAACACTCTTACATCTCTATCAACAACTTTTTGGATGGATATAAGGAGTTAAACCTATGTTTATGTAGTCATCAGTGTATTAGAAATGTAATGATGCAAACAATGAAAGTCAGTAAAGAAATTTAAGAGACAATTTTCTACCTTACGTATGGGACAAAAAAGTGTTACGTATGCGACATGCATTTCAAATTGACTTTGATGTCTTGTCTTGTCTACATTAATTGGTGACAGTCAAAACCAAAGTTATTTATACTTAGATACCTTGATACCATTCAAGTTAAAAGTAAGATCTTATATTACAAGTATGTATTTTTTATGGAAATATGGCTTACGCATGGGACACCGTGGGTTTCGGAAAATGTCTTTTCAAACTTTTAAGACTTGAATTAAAAAAATGATTAGAATTCTTTCCATTCTTTCTTGTCACAGTTCTTCCTTACACTCTCAGTCTCAACAAAAGATTAACTGTACATAACATAGATAAATAAGAAGACGACCACATATAATTCCTTATTAATCTTGTGAATGACTATTTTTTTTAAAAACGATTACATACCATCATATTTTGGTTAACATCTTCTCTGATAAGAATGTTATATTGAAGTGCTACATATTATATACCAACAGAAACTAAAGAAAATTCTCTATGAACTGAAGCTGACATTAAATTTGTTATTCCTGAGAGAAAAATGCATTACACCTTTAAAAAAAGGGAAAATATGAAGTGGTCACTCCTTACATGCATTTTTGGGCAAATTATGGGTATGTATGAGCCTACATTTCCATAACCGTTCTTAATAGACCATTGAAAGTTATCTATTGTTTAGACCCCATAATGCACCAAGCTTAAACATATCATTCATTTATATTATATTACAACATATCATTTACTGATCAATTACACAATAGCCTTTAAAAAGTGCAACCTTAGCTTGCAATAGTCCTGTAGTGGTGATAGACACTGACTGCACAGGTAGTTGTAAATCCAACTGCCATACGATCACAACCAGGACAGAAGAACCGACAAAACTTTGGAAACCGAAATTAAAAGATATCATATAACTTCATCCATTGAATAACGGATATTTTGCAACTCTATACTTTTTATCATTTAAATTAAGCAAGATATTAAAAATTCTATGTAGAAGGTTTAATTTATTTAGTAATAAGATAAAAAACAGAGACTTTCAATCTGCAACCGAATACGACCACTGGCGTTCGTGGTACGGAATTACCACCATCTTTTTAACTTTTTGTTTACATACTCATTTTCAATAACATTTCAATATTATTTCTGCTTGTTTGTGTCCATATTCATACAATCTTATGTTAACATCAGTTAACATGTGTCGACGGGACTCGACCCTAATTATCCACAAGGCAAGACAGTCCGAAATTTTAAAAATCGTACAACTGCTCGCTGCGGGTACGTTACGGTTTAATGCACATTATTTCCGCTATTTCATTCAAACTAGGACATGTATCAATTCCTAAAAGAGTACCATTTCGCCTTCGATCATGTTTTGTGCATACGATAGCTCAGTTCTCCAGATTTTTAAGATTTTCACTTATTTATTGCCGTGTTTTCGTATGGTACACTTCTGATGACGGAAGTTAAGAGTCAAACGCGCATTTACTACCAGTGAACTCTAACTCGAATAATAATGCGCCCTCTATCGGCACTTTCGCTAGATGAGTTAATGTAGTGACCAACGGGAGCGTAATATAACGACTGGATTATTCGGGTTAAGTGAACTCCGAATGTAATTACTTCAACAATAGGGCACGAAAAGTAAAAAAAAAAAAATTCGGATTTTACTTAGGCGCCAAATTACAAATGTGAAATTATGACTAGGAGGAAAATCAGGTACCATTCCACAGATATTGTTACATTGCAAAATATTTAATTAAATTTGTAATTATCATTAACAGGTGAGGAGATTAAAAGGATGTTTAGTGGTTTTAAGGATACATGATATTAATATTATTTATTTTGGATATCTGATGTGACAGTTTTAGAGGTTTAAGGTGTGTGGGATATTGGCTCTTTTTGTTATTGCAGAAGCGTAGGAGCTGGGGGCAAGGAGAGGTTCGTCCTTTCCTGATTTTATAATTTTTTACCTACTTATCCTTTACAGAAAGAATAAGACAGAAAGCTATGCAGTTTGTCTTAGTTCGTGCTATAGAAACGCAGGATCTTGAAAAGATACAACTGTTGATGAAAGACGGAGTCAATATTGATGCGACAATCATATATACGAAAACCGCATTGACACATGCAATCGATTTAAATTATAGCAAAGTGGCATTACAGCTGCTAGAAAATGGCTGTAATCCAACGTTGACGGAAGATCATTTCCCTCATTCACAACCTATCCATTTAGCAGCAAGACAAGACATGTCCAATATTGTAGAGAAGCTGGTAGAAATGAACTCTGACCCAAATGCACGTGACCAAGACGGGATGACGCCATTACACATTGCAAGCTATTTTGGTCACGTAGGTGTTGTTGAAATGCTCATAAAACGTCGGGCGATTTCTGACGTTCAGGATAACTGTGGTAGGACTCCCCTTCATCGTGCCGTGGAAAGTGGCTCTAATAATGTGGTTACTACATTACTCAGGCACAACGCCGATATAAACACTACAGACAAAAAAGGTTGGACGCCATTACATTTAGCTATTGCACTAGATTACCCGGATGTTGTAAAAGTATTATTGGAAAATAAATGTAAATTAAATATCCAAGATACGAATGACAAAACACCATTGGCAATTGCTTGTGACTTTTTAAGCAGAAGTAATTATGATATCATTCGAGCTACACAGTTTCATTACGGTGCTAGAAAGAGAGATTTTATACAAGGAAGATATCTAAATCTTCTGCAACGTCCGCGAGAAGATAGAGAAATGTTACAGACAGTAGTATCGTTAATTAACGTTGGATCGAATATAGACGGACCTGGGGTACGCCCGATAACAGTCGCTTCAAAAGCAGACCATGCTGATACCGTATATATGCTAATAAATTCTGGAGCTTTGATCCCACAATGTTGGGAACCGATGTCGACAGATGTTCGACAGGGTTTTAAAATGTTACAATTGTTGGAATGGATTAATTCTCATTATATGTTACAATTTAATTTACTATGGCAATGTAATCGCAAAATTAGAAAACTTCTAGCATTCACTCACAATATAGAGAACGGAATTGATAAACTGCCCTTACCTCCATCATTGAAAACATTTTTAAAATGAATGAGTTTTTATGTATTGAATATAATTGATCAGATCTCAACCGTCCGTTGAATCATGACAAATTCCCATTTGTATTAGCAGTTGAATGAGTTTTATTTAACCAAATATACAGTTATTTTGAACTCGGATAAGGCGAAGTAAAATATGGTCAGTTCGTAGTAGTTGTTTTTATAGTGTATAAACGACAACTCGGGTAAATCTATTATGTATAATGTTCAAGATTATAGCGTTCTTTATAACAGTTGTTTGACCGGTTATAGTCCAGTCATTCTAGCTGAAAAATGGCAAAACCTCAAACTAATTGCAACATAATTTTTTCTGTCACCGTTTGATGAGATAAGGTGTGCCTAGTTATATTCTAAAAATCTAAAGCAATATATAATGGGGAAATGTGTTTTTTGGGGGCAAACATTTGGTTTTTTAATAAAAATCGACGAAAACTGGAAATTTTCTTTTACTTTGTGGGATACATGATAATGAAGGAATTCTTCATGTATTAACTCAAAAGGCGATACCAACAGTTATATTTTACGATTTGGCTAATGAAAAACAATGGGATATGCATATTTTGGGGTGAAATATCACATTTTTTAAGAAAAAATGAGATTTTAAAAACTTTTCAATTATCGTACGAATACTAGCAAAAGATCTTTACACACAGATGACAAATAAAAATAGTAATATAAATACGACACTACATTTCACAAATAGTGGTATTCCGATAAAAAGACATACAAAGGCATATTTAGCTAATATTGTATTGTAAAAAGTACGGGACATTTTTCCCGCCAAAATTTTGAAACAATAACCAGCCAGAAATTATCCAACAATAGTCGACTACTTTAAATGAGAAACACTATACATATTGTTTTCTCTTAACTGCTAACTCTTCCAGAGCACCTGAGTTTACTCCCTTTCCATCGGGAGCTCGTATTGCTCGTGTGTGTATGTGTACATGTTTGACTGTTTGTTCTGAGAGTTGTTGTTCGTTCTTTGTTTCGCGGGTTTGTATAACGTCCTTGGAGTTTTATTTTTTACAACCCCTTTGGTATTTCTTCACTGTCTTCATCTTCTAGAGAACCACTAATCAATATAATAAAATCCAGAATATTTTTTTGCCAATAAATAATTCTATGCATGATTCTTTTATAGACTCAAACTGAACATAAAAGCCTATTTAACCCAATACATGCAATATTTCCTTTGAAATAACGGTACCATGTCAAGGCCATTTCTCATACAAATTCTCATCAACTTAGAACAATGATGCTTCTGCGGTAATTATATTATTTTGTTATATAAAAAATGAAATAATATATATATATAATAATAAGATCTGAATAACAAATTCATGTGACAATATTCTAGACGATAAAAGATTCATTCATCAATGTCCATGTTGGAATTCGAGCAACTGTTCCGTTTACATTCTCCACATGCAGACTACGAACATTATAGTCCATTTTTTCGACATGTATACCTTCTCGTGTCACAGTTAGTTTTACAGTTACATCTAATAACGTTAAGCAGCTTTGACGGAGCTGCACGTTTACTACACTTGATTGGAACAATCCTTTCATTGTGAAGTTTCCATCTCCATTCAGAAGTATTTAATTTCTCCTTATTCATCCAGGACTGCATTTGTAAGTATGTTCTTTGACTACGAAATGTAGCAGCATCAGATGTTGGGAGTAAGGTGTGTAATTTGACACATGTTTTATTTGTTAAAACTCGGCTGGCAAATTTCCTGTACCTGAGAACCTCAAATCCTCAATAGAATATATAATAGTTAAAAAAAAGGAACGTTACACCATAATTTTTTTTAATTTTTTTCCAAATCCAGATTCTTTCATTTTGTTTCCCTTTCACGCTATGAAAAATAATGAAATATCTTTCTAAAATGTGCAAAATGGGCACTTTAAGATTTGAGGTTACGTCAATTAACCAATTCAACGATTTTCATCATTTGTTAAATTTTACGACTTTACCGGTGTGTTCGAATCGAAATGAATGTCATTAAATGTGTCATCCTTAATTGTAAACAAAAAGTCGCATTAAAAGAATTCATACTGTGAACGTAAGTTAATGCACCGGCTACATCAAAATGAAAGGCTGTTGGAATGTTAATGGCTGGAATGGCACAAACCCAAATCGCAAACCATTTCAATGTGTGAAGAATGACAATTTACCGACTGATGATTCGTCTGAGGGATACGGGCACTACGTCAGACCGTCCACGTAGTAGAAGACCGCATGGGACGACCCTACGTCAGGATTTATTCATCTACGCAATCGCTTCACTACAGCCGTGCACACAGCTAGGCTAACTCCTGGTAGAACCAATGTCC
>MJUT01022825.1:136677-150131 GCA_002080005.1 Gigantidas platifrons
TTTTTTTTGCCGTCAGCGAGAGAATAGGTGGGGCTGCTATTTATGTATTCAGATTCGATCTAGGGTCATATATATTGAATTTGTTTGTTGTAGTATTCATATTATCCCTCATTTTAAACCCTTTTGTTTTTTGTTTACGTGGAACAAGACAATTTGGAGGTCTTTTACCAGTCGGATACACAGATCGAATTATACCCGAACGCTCAAGAATAATACGATATTTTTGTAGATCTAAGATTAATAAGAGGCTTTGGTAATTTATTTGTGTTGGTTTTAACCATTTTATGAAACTTACTCATTACTAAAACGATGATTAGTTGGTGAGTCGTCTGCATTTCTCTCTCTGCATCTTTACGATTTATCTCCCTTGTCAGCTCTTCAGTGTCCACGGAAGCCATGTTTTGACGAAATTTATCGAAAATATATGAACGATCTTTATTACCATAAATGACGACTTTGCCCTTTCTCGATTTTTCTCGATTTTTGATATGATCTTTGTAAATATATAAAACAACGAATCTCGCAAAAATTATTTCTGTTGCAATTACTTTTAGGTTAAACAGTAGAATGACTAGACTATTATATGAGGACTAACCTTTACTCGCATCTGGAAAGCACTTGCATGACCGCTTCATTTCACTAAGAGGGGAGGCCTGAACCCTTAAGACTAGTTTAACCCCGTCACTTTTTATTGAAATGCTTGTACCAAGCCAGACAAGTGAGCGGTTATGTATTTATGTGTTTCGGATATTAGGTATACTTCTTTCTACGGTTTTGATCTTTGATTTTATATTTATTCCCTCCGTGTGATATTTTAGAATTATTCCCTCAGTGTGGTATTTTAGAATTATTCCCTAAGTGTGGTATTTTAGAATTATTCCTTCAGTGTGGTATTTTAGAATTATTCCCTCAGTGTGGTATTTTATAATTATTCCCTCAGTGTGGTATTTTAGAATTATTCCCTCCGTGTGATATTTTAGAATTATTCCCTCAGTGTGGTATTTTAGAATTATTCCCTCAGTGTGGTATTTTAGAATTATTCCCTCAGTGTGGTATTTTATAATTATTCCTTCAGTGTGGTATTTTAGAATTATTCCTTTAGTGTTATATTTTAGAATTATTCCCTCAATGTGGTATTTTAGAATTATTCCCTCAGTGTGGTATTTTAGAATTATTCCCTCAGTGTGGTATTTTAGAATTATTCCCTCAGTGTGGTATTTTAGAATTGTTCCGACAGTGTGGTATTTTAGAATTATTCCCTCAGTGTGGTATTTTAGAATTATTCCCTCAGTGTGGTATTTTAGAATTATTCCCTCAGTGTGGTATATTAGAATTATTCCCTCAATGTGGTATTTGTTTTTTTCATTTAACTATTTCAACAATAGTGTTGATCTTTTTGATGAAGGGTCCCAACAAGATTCGAATGTACATTTGATTTTATTCTCTTGACAACCTTTCGTGTAAGAACCATTTGCAATGATGCTTTTGTGATTTTGAATATAATAAATTATTGTGTGTCATGTTTAGATGTATTATTCGAGACTGTCGGGACTCTACATTGTTAGTGTACTAAATTCCACGTCGTAAATAAGTTCCTCTTTTTTTATGTAACCTCTCATAAAGAGACAACCACTGATTATGTGGGAGAATCAAGTACACACATGGACTCTAGAATGTGGCGGACATGAATGTTTTATGTGTTGAGAATGTCGCATTGCTCGCACGTAAGACAAATGCTTTTGAAGAAGAATTTGTTTGGGTTAATGATTATTGTTATGGTGTTTAAAGCCACTCTCAACGATACTTTAATTATATAGTGGCGGTCAGTTTTATTGGTGGAGGAAACGGGATTACCCCGAGAAAATCACATACCTGCCGCAAGTCACAAACAAACGTTATCACATATTAATGTTGCATCGAGTACACCTCGCCATGTGCGGGATTCGAACTTACAACTTTAGTGGTGATATGCATTGATTGCACACGACGGTCCCGGGTTTGTTTGGAATGGTCTTGGGTGATGCGTGCACGTTACAAGTCAAACCTTCCGCACTTCCCTTTTTTAGCTCACATTGCCAATGTGAAGTTTTGCCATCACTTGGCGTCCGTCTTCTGTCGTCCGTTAACTTTTCACATTTTAATCTTCTCCTCTGAATGAACTGAAACTTGGTAGGAAGCATCTATGGAGGGTCCTCTATACAGATTGCTCATTTCGTCCCGATCCATTAACAAATATGGCCGCCACAGGCAATTCTTGTTTTTGATTGGTCAATTTGTAAAAATGTTCTCTTCTTAAACCGCTTTGCCGAATGAACCGAAACTTGGTGGGGAGCATCTATGGAAGCCCCTCTATACAGATTGCTCATATCGTCCTGATCCATTAACAAACATGGCCGCCACATGCAATTCTTGTTACTGATTGACCGATTTTTTTTTAATTCTTCTCCTCTGAAACCGTTTGGCCAAGTGAACCGAAACTTTGTAGGAAGCATCTATGGCCGGCCCTCTATCAATAATGCTCATTGCGTCCCAATCTATTAACAAACATGGCCACCACAGGCAATTCTTGTTTCCGATTGGCTGATTTTAAGAATTCTCTGAAACGGTTTGGCCAAGTGAACCGAAACTTTATAGGAAGCATCTATGGAAGGTCCTCTATAAATATTGCTAATTTTGTCCCGATCCATTGACAAATATGGCCGCCACACACAATTCTTACTTCTTATTGGTCGATTTCTAAAAATCTTCTCCAGTGAAACCGCTTGGCCAAGTGAACCGAATCTTGGTAGGAAATATCTATGGAAGGTCCTCTATAAAGATTGCCCACTTTGTCCCGATCCATTGACAAATATAGCCGCCACAGGCAATTCTTGTTTCTGATTGGTCGATTTATAAAAATCTTCTCCTCTGATACAGCTTGGCCAAATGGACCGAAACTTGGTAGGAAGCATCTATGACAGGTCCTCTATAAGGATTGCTCATTTCATTTTGATCCGTTAACAGACATGGTCGCCATAGGCAAATCTTGTTTCTGATTGGTCGATTTCTAAAAAAAGTTTGTCCTCTAAAACCGCTTGACCAAATGAAATGAAACTTGGTAAGAAGCATCTATGGAAAGTCCTCTATCGAGATTGCTAATTTCGTTTTGATCCGTTAATAAACATGGCCAACACGGGCAATTCTTGTTTCAGATTGGTCGATTTCTAAAAAAATCTTCTTCTCTGACACTGCTTAGCCAAAATAAACCGAAAGTTAATAGGAAACATGTATGGAAGGTGCTCTATACAAATCGCTCATTTCGTACTTATCTATTAACAAACATGGCTGCCATAGGCAATTCTTTTTTCTTCTTTGTCGATTTCTAAGATACTTCTTCTCTGAAACTGCTTAGCAAAATGAACCACAATTTGGTGGGAAGCGCCTATGGAAGGTTCTGTATTAAATGTCCTCAAAGCATAATGGAAGGTGAGCGACACAGGCTCAGCCTACTGAGCCTCTAGTTTGTCTGGCTATTAAAACACCAGTCTTTTAGCCAATTCTGTTACATATGTACTATTTCTTTTTCCTATTCTCCCTATTTTTGCTTAATGTTTCGTTGCAAAAAGCCATCATTTAATCAATCTATCAAACTGAAATTATTTTTGTAATAACGAAAATACGAAGCATTTATTTTTACCAATAATGGTCGAAATGTCAAATGGAGATTAATTTATTTTTAGTGTTAGTGCTGGTAGTTAAGAGTTATCTCTCTCTGGTTGAATGAGTAGCATTTTCTATATAAATATAACCAAATACCAGTCGTGATATGGAATATGATGCCATAGTGAACGATGCATTAAAGTTAAGATATTATTTCTCATTGTGTATCAAATAAACTATTTCGAAATGGACATTACAAATGTAGAAGTGATAGTTTGGAGTCGAAGTCTTGATACATTAGAGTCGACCACTGTGATTGGTATGACATAAGACACAGCTGCGCAAGTTGACAAAAATAGCGAAAGGCTTTAGTATGATAGACAATACAACATTGATGCTAAAAAAAGACAGAAAGACATACAAATGTCAACCAATCGACATACATGATGTTTCGTTTTTATAAACTTTCACTGTGAATATATAGGTCAAGGTAGCAAGCAGACCTAGCTGTATATGTGATGTCATTCAGTTCAGTTCAATGGCAAAGATGTGATCAACAGTCGCCAAACCTTGAATTATTTATATAACGGAACGTGAAATAAAAATCCGTGCTAGACATCGTCGACTGTGTGTAAAGTTGCCGAGCAGAGAACGTCGTTGCCTTAAAATGAACCGCACAACATATTACTTACCGTTCATGGATACACGAGTGCCTAGAACTTGCCTTGTCATATCCGTCGTCGCCTGAAATTGACGTCGGAGCTATGAAAGATGTGTGCCTCTATGTGTTGCGACGTATCTCGCGAATGTCCTCTAATGGAACGGTAAGCAAATCTTGTGGCTCTAAGATGTCGAACTAAACGAGCTATCTTTGGATCAGGTATTCCAAATAATATCAAAATCAACACTAAAAAAATGGCCATGTTGTTGATCTTTTACAAATGAAAGTCATCAAAATCAATCCGTACCCATCTTTCATCATTCATGAATTATCAAATAAAAATAATTAAGATAATCCAAAACATCTACACAAATATAATATATGATATCTATTAACAAAATAATGAACCATCAACCAATATTAAATGTCAAAACTTTACCTGTGTTGTACTACAAAGAGTTTGAAAATACCAAAGGGTTATGTCGTACAACTTCATTACCAGCCCTCTTTTAATTTTCATAGCAATTCCATTCAACCACATCATACATGTATTTGATTCTTCATGACTGATGAGACAGCAAAGGTTTGACTTTTATGACTTTTATTTTTGACATTCCAGAGTTAAATTTGTAAAGCCTAATTAGAAGCAGTATTTTTTTTTATGTTAGATTGATATATCGAGATATTATTCTGCAGCCCTTGGTGTAATAAAACGTCATATTGCAATAAATCAAGGATAAAATACACTCTAATTTAAATAAAAAAATCTCTGATTGCTTTCCATTTTCTGATATAAACTTTATATTGAACAAGAAAACAGGGAGCAATCATTTATTTTTAATTAATTTGTCTTAAAAATCTCACATTAGAGTTAACAGGGTGCAACTGAATTTATTTGTTTTTTCTTCATTTCATAAAGAATAAGGTTTGTTATTACTATGACTACCGGTATGTCGATATCGCTGCTGGTGGAGTATTAATCCCCGAGGGTATCATCCGTCCAGTAGTCAGTATATTGGCACTGACATGGTGTATTAGATATATCTATTATTGAAATTTACAGTTCCTAAAAATGTAATAATTAAAAAACTAAGGTTCTCCTCCGTCATGCATAGGTGACCTTATCAGATTTTGGGTGTCCAGTTTCTTGCTTGTAAAGACTTTTTAAATTATTTGGCTTTCCAACCTTTGCCTGGAGGAGAGCTCGTGTCTTATTTACGTTATCTGTGCTTGTTTGTGTACTGTGGTGTCCAACACATATTGACTATATGAATAACATGGCGGGTGTCTTATACAAGGCAGGAACTGTTTGCCGTTCACGGGTGGCCTCTGTGTAACATGGCGGGTGTCTTATACGAGGCAGGAACTGTTTGTCGTTCACATGTGGCCTCTGAGTAACATGGTGGGTGTCTTGTGCGAGGCAGGAACTGTTTGCCGTTCACCAGTGGCATCTGAGTAACATGACGGGTGTCTTATACGAGGCAGGAACTGTTTGCCGTTCGTTCACGGGTGGCCTCTGAGTAACATGGCGGGTGTCATATACGAGGCAGGAACTGTTTGCCGTTCACGAGTTACCTCTGAGTAACATTGCGGGTGTCTTATACGAGGCAGGAACTGTTTGGCATTAACGGGTGGCCTCTCAGTAATATGACGGGTGTCTTATACAAGGCAGGAACTGTTTGCCATTCACGGGTGACCTCTGAGTAACATGGCGGGTGTCTTGTGCGAGGCAAGAACTGTTTGTCGTTCACGGGTGGCCTCTGCGTAACATGGCGGGTGTCTTATACGAGGCAGGAACTGTTTGTCGTTCACAGGTGGCCTCTGAGTAACATGGCGGGTGTCTTGTGCGAGGCAGGAACTGTTTGCCGTTCATGAGTGGCATCTGAGTAACATGGCGGGTGTCTTATACGAGGCAGGAACTGTTTGCCGTTCACGGGTGGCCTCTGAGTAACATGGCGGGTGTCAAATACGAGGCAGGAACTGTTTGCCGTTCACGGGTGGCCTCTGAGTAACATTGCGGGTGTTTTATAAGAGGCAGGAACTGTTTACCATTCACGGGTGGCCTCTGAGTAACATGGTGGATGTCTTATACGAGGCACAAACTGTTTGCCGTTCGCGGGTGGCCTCTGAGTAACATGGCGGGTGTCTTGTGCGAGGCAGGAACTGTTTGCCGTTAACGAGTGGCATCTGAGTAACATGGTGGATGTCTTATACGAGGCACAAACTGCTTGCCGTTCACGGGTGGCCTCTGAGTAACATTGCGGGTGTCTTATAAGAGGCAGGAACTGTTTGCTGTTCACGGGTTGTCTCTAAATAACATGGCGGGTGTCATATACGAGGCAGGAACTCTTTGCCTTTCACGGGTGGTCTCTGAGTAACATTTTGGGTGTGTTATAAGAGGCAGGAACTGTTTACCGTTCACGGGTGGTCTCTGAGTAACATGGCGGGTGTCTTATTCGAGACAGGAACTGTTTGCCGTTCACGGGTGGCATCTGAGTAACATGGCGGGTGTCTTATACGAGGCATGAACTGTTTGCCGTTCACGGGTGGCCTCTGAGTAGCATGGCATGTGTCTTATACGAGGAAGGAACTGTTTGCCGTTCACTGGTGGCCTCTTAGTAACATGACGGGTGTCTTATACGAGACAGGAAATGTTTGCCATTCACGGGTGGCCTCTGAGTACCATGGCGGGTGTCTTATACGAGACAGGAAATGTTTGCCATTAACGGGTGGCCTCTGAGTAACATGGCGGGTGTCTATTACGAGACAGGAACGGTTTGCCGTTCACGGGTGCCTGGTTTCACCATGTTTATAGTGTGGTCCGTGATGCTCATTGTTTTTGTTCTCGTGTTGTGGTTTTGTTTGTTTGTTTGTTTGTCCTCGTCCTGTGTCACGTGTACCAAATGTTGCCAGTTTCTCTGGATTACCATTCTGAATTATCCCTTCGGTTTTCTCTAATGTTTTATTATCAGTGTGTCTGAAAACGTGTCGTGCGCACTAGATTAGATTTTGGTGTTTATCATCATTTATAACACTTTGTCAGATATATATAACGTAACTATCTGAGTTTACTAAACACTAAGAATTTAACGAAATAATTTTGAAAAAACTTATACTTGATATGGATATGGAGGTATTACTTTAAAACTTTAAACCTCAAGTATGTAGCCCTCGTGTAACATTATTGAATTAATGCGTTTCATTATATTTTGAGATGTAACAGAGTATTGGACCAAATATAGACCATTTTCCTCACGTGTCATTCCAGTTAAAATGTTTTTTGAATCTTTTCCGGTTTTTATTGATTATATCCAGAACTACGGAATTTGTTAATATTATGAGCATGTTAGTAAGTGATGAAATGGATGGTAATGAACATGAGAGACTATCAAGTATTACACTTAAAAACATAAATTAAAGCAACCGCACAGTTATTACTACATGTCTTATTCACATGTGTATTGTTGCGAGTGACAACATAGGATTCTCAAGTTTGTTCATGATAAAATCTTTTCAAATGATTTGTGGTTAACGTCAATTGAGAAGTATATCAGCTATATTAATTAAATAAATAAGGTTACAAGCTATAAATCTATCAAGAGGACTGCCCTTTATATTTTCACACAATGAAAACATTTTACTATTAAAGCGTTACATTTACAAAATCAGCTGATATTCGCCTTCATCAAGTTACTATTTTATTTTATTTAATTGTCTGTTGTGTGTTTGTTAGTCACCATGGTTATTATATGTACAGTCCATGGACATAAGTATTCGTCGCCCTCAATTTTACGCTATATATTTCATATATAACCACATTTAAAAAATATTGTGAAGTCATTTATAAACGGATTTTGATAATTTTTGCACTAGAAGAAGCAGAAATATTTAAAGATTATTTGTTTATTTTAGAATGATTTTCAGTTAGATTGCCTTTATTTTCTTGTGATTTAAATACAATTTTTGTTTTCTGACGTCAAACTTGCTATATATTTTAACAAAAATAACATCGGAAAAATCTACATTTGTGTTTAAATCACAAGAAAACAAAAATCATGCAGACAACAATGACTATCAGATAAACAAATAAAATACAAAGAATTCTGCATGTCTCGAAATAAATTTCATAACAATCTTCCCAGAGATAGCTTTAAAATATTTTTTTGAAAAAATGTGGTTTTATATGAAATATATAGTAAAAAATCGAAAGTGACAAATACTTATGTCCGTGGACTGTCTAATTAATAGGTTAGGGTAATATGTCTTTATTAATAGGTTAGGGTAATATGTCTTTATTAATAGGTAAGGGTAATATGTCTTTATTAATAGGTTAGGGTAATATGTCTTTATTAATAGGTAAGGGTAATATGTCTTTCAAGCTACCACTCTGAACAAAGAGTTTACTAGGAGCTGATGTTAGTTGGTTTTTTTTTCCTGCAAGAAATTGTATTTGCAAGAAATATACATTAGTGAAACCGTTTTCTTTCAGTCGCATGTTATAATTATGTCTCTGATTTTCCTTTGTTAACTATGGCTTGTTTCAATAAAATAGTAGCTCATCAGCCATATTGCAGAAATCTCAAAATTCTTCGCGCAATTAGGTGTCTGGTAATTGCAGAAGCAAATGGTGGTGCCAGAGAACATCACAACAGACAATTAAATAAAATAAAAGATTAACTAGATGAAGGTGAAGATCACCTGAGTTTGTAAACGTATTGCTTTAATAGTAAGGGTTTTGATTGGATGAAACATTTTGATTGTGTGAAGTTATTTGATCTTGGTTGCTTAGTTATATAACAATTTTGTTTTGTTATTAATAGTATTTTATATGATAATTGAGTATCTAATGTTTATAAATATAAATAATTAAGGAAACAATTATCATATTAAACGATTTAATGTCAAGTACATTTCCATTACGATACCTCAATGAAGACTGCTAAATAATGATTTAATGTGAATTTCAATCTCAATACCTCCAGAATATTATATAATAACGAAGACCACTAAATAATGAATTAAAGTGAATTTCAATCCTGATTCATTGTGAATATTTATTATCATTGTAAAAACTGTCTACAATTACAGTGATTCAGCTATGCAACTATCTCGAGACATCTGCCCACCGAATTCTCAAATTGTCCTTTATAAACTTTATAAAAATTAGTTTAATTATTAAAGAATGTCCTGAAGAAATTTTGATAAAACTGGCAATTGTCCTGAAAATTGCAAAGTCTATCTGAACCACTGTAGTTTTACAAATGAATATTATATAGAACAATTAATCAATAAGTACACTACCACTATGATAGTTAGTTATTCAACATCGATTCATCATCATATAAATTTGAAAATTAAGCTGAAACAAGGTAACACACCTGGAAGATATAAAATAGATCCGACGGTGGACAACATATATCACGCTACAGACATGAAAACGATTTTATTGAGTAATTATGGATGTATAACCATGTGATGTTTTTCTCTCCTCCGTCATAGATCAGTAACGGGGTGATATATACGATAATATAAACGATTTACCTTCATATACAGTAGAATTTTTTATTGGATCTTATTTAATACAAATTATAATTTAACGATGTGAATGAAAATACAGGATTCCAATAGTTGTGAATGACATCATTAAACTTATAGTGAGCAGTAATCAGGACACAGGACAATAATAAGGACACAGAACATTAATCAGGACACAGGACATTAATCAGGACACATGACTTTAATCAGGACACAGGACAGTAATCAGGACACATCACATTAGAAGTAAGTTATTGTTATATTGAAAAAAGAATTATACAAATTGTCATAAAAACGTAGATATCAAATTTAGTTCACACGACATGTTTTTGAAATAACCAGGATAGCCAAAATCAGCGAACTTGAGTTTTAATGATAATTACATGATTTAAGAAGTGTACATTTCAATAATTGTCCATATTATCATCAACTATATACTTTTATTTTATTGTGGAAAAAGTCAATGATAATTCTGTTTATGGTTTGATTAATTCCTGAAACGAAAAACGAAAAATACCAAAATAGTCTATCAACAGCGCATTTGATACATATGTTGACGCTAAGACTTTTACTGGATTTGACTGTATATATGAGTAACAAGACAGGTGTCTTATAAGAAGCAGGAACTGTTTACCCTCCGCGAGAACCTGAATTCACTCTGGTTTTATGGTGAGGTCGTGTTGCTCTTCTTATTAGTTTTTTTCTGTTTTGCTAGTATGTGTCTTTGAGTTTCGTGTTGTGATGTCCGTGTCGATTTCCACATGAAAACGATGTTCGGTTCGTCTTTACTTTCAGTTGTTTGTAGGAGGGCTGGAATCTTATTTACGTTATTTGTGTTTGTTTGCCTAGAGGGGTATCCAGCACATATTGTGTTGTGTTTTTCTTTGAATTGTGTACCCGAGTTTCTCTTGATTGTCCCTTCGGTATTAACTAACGTTGATTTATGCCGTCTATATTCAAAAGCTCTTGTACAACATTCGTTTAAAACACTGCTTTGATATCAAATATATATTTAAAAGCTAGTTTGATCCCAAATATATTTAGAAGCTGCTTTGCACCCAAATATATAGCTGTTTTGATATATATATATATATTTGTAACAATGTACATTTAAAAAGCTGTCCTGATAAAGGTTTATCTTGTACGAAATACATTATTTAAAAAAAAAGAGCTACTTTCATACAAAATTATTTAAAAGCTGCTTCCATACCAAATATATATGAAAAAGATGCTTTGACTTTGACACCGATTTGATACGATACATATTTAACAACTGCTTGGATGACTCGCTTGGTTCCCAATCATTTGACTCCGATCAGAGGTCACCACAGAAACATGTCGTGTTCACTATAATTATGATTAGATATCATGGTTTTTATTGAGTTATGCTACATAAAAAGTGATGTTCCGTATCATTGGGCAACATCGGAAGCATTTAAAATGGTTTTGATGGCAAAGGATATTGAGCTAAAGCACATAAAAAGCACTGTTCCTAAACGGTTGACATCAGTAGCATTTAAAGGGTTTTAGTGGCAAATTCCATTGGGTTAATTAATATACATTAACAAAAAGCTGTTCAGTAATGATTGTTTTTACCTGTGATTCTAAAGACTTTGATTTCATGTTCATTTACATGCAAATACCTTCTTATCAGACATACGTTTTAACCATAAACATAAAACGTCTGATATAATAACATATGCGGTGTGAAAAAAAAAATATTACAAAAACATTGCAACGTCGACTTCAGAATTAGAATTTTGAATTAAATGCAGAATCAATATATATTATAACTATTTAAACAATAACAAATATGAGTTTACCTCGTTAAAAGTTTTTATTTTAAATCATTAGTGAAGGCTATTATGAGAAAGTTACATGATTTAATTAGAAAACCTATTACAAAATACATTAGAAAACCTATGAAGAACTGCATTACAATGTAAAACAAAAGAGAATGTTAGCAACATCTTAAGGTATCTCTTATCTTTGTTATGTATCATGTATCTGGATAGCTGATTGTAAAAACAAACTAAAGTCATTGGGTATGAATACTATTATCATGAAATACATTATAAAACAAAAGAGAATGTGCACAAAATGTAAATAACTGTTTTGTTTTTGTCATGATATGCGGTTTGATAAGACAAAATGAAACCATTTGAGTATAAATTCTGTTATTTTCATTCTACCAATATTATCATTGATAATCCAAAGCTAGATTATTTTTTTGTGTTTGCTTGTATATAGTGGTACATGTCCAACACATGTTGTGTTGTGTTTATTTTTGTCTTCGTCTTGTGTTGTCTGGATGGTCCTCTATTATTTAGTTTGTATATTTTGGCCCACTATTATTTATTTTATATATTAACGATATTGCTGAGAATCTAATCTCTCTTAGCCGACTTTTTGCGGACGACACCTCCTTCAGCTATTCCAGTCGTGATGAATTACAGATACAAACTGGATTGATCACGACTTGAAAGAGTTGGATGAATGGTCAAAGAAATGGTTGGTGTCTTTTAACCCGGATAAAACAGAAACTATGCTATTTTCAAATAGGGAAATTCAAGAATTAAATTTTATATTTGATGGAAGAACTATTCCTATTACAAATTCTCATAGACATTTAGGAGTTACATTTAGCAGCGATGCTAAATGGAATATACATATAAAAATATATTGTCAAGTATTTACAAACACCTGAATGTTCTTCGAAAGTTAAAATATAAACGTTCTAGGAAAAATCTAGAGAAACTCTATTTAGTTTATATCAGACCAAATTTTGAATATGCTAGTGAAGTATGGGATAATTGTGGTGTGGGAAATTCTAATAAACTTGATCAGTTGCAACTTGAGGCTGCTAGAATCGTTACTGGTCTTCCAATATTTGCTAGTTCCATTCTAATTTATAAAGAGTTAGGCTGGAAATCATTGACAGAAAGAAGAAAAAGGAGAAAATTACAAATGTTTTATAATATTGAAAATAATAATGCACCCAGGTATCTTTGTGACTTAATTCCTCCAACGATTCAAAGTACAACCGTTTATCCATTGCGTAATGAACGTGATATTATAATACCATTGTGCAGACTATCAATTACTTGTGACTCATTTATTCCCTTAACAATACTTCAATGGAATAGCTTAAATCCATCACTTCGAAATATGGAATCTATTGCAAAACTTAAAACTGAATTAAGGAAAGAGAAGGATATTAGACAAGTTCCTAAACATTACGAAATTGGACCTCGAAAACTTAATATTTCATTAACCCAACTTCGATGTTATGCTTCTTTTTTAAATTACGATTTGTTCCAAGTAAATATAGTCTCAGATCCGTCTTGTCGTTGTAAGGCAAATCGTGAAGACTCGTACCACTTCTTCTTTTATTGTTCCCATTATGCAAATATGAGATATACATTGTTTCACAATCTCAGCTGGCTACCTAATGACGGTGCTATAGACCTCAAGATTTTAACCAGTGGTAATCATATTCTTTCAAATGAACAGAACGAAATTATTTTTAAGCAAGTGTTTGAATATATAAAGAGGTCTGAAAGGTTTCTTGTTTAAGTGGTTCACCAAATGAACAACCACATACACCCCCCCCCCCCCC
>MJUT01022825.1:214215-225528 GCA_002080005.1 Gigantidas platifrons
TACTCATAAAATATTGATAAATGCAATAAAAGTTTATGTTTGTCTTCAAGAAATATGATAGACAAAACCATGTGTGAAGTTTTATGACGAAATATCTCCGATTTCTATTCTATATATAAATTTATGAATTGAAGTTTTAGAACACAGCTAATTTTAGCGATGTATTTTTATCTTGGACAATAATGAGCGTCCTGATTGGATGACCGATTTAAAACACACTGAACCGGCATTGTTTAGCAAGGTTACTCAGGTCAATAGTTTATAAATATAGAATCTTGACAATGTAAAGGAAAGATGCTATGTTATATTTATTCATTTGTTTGATTCTGGAATATTGTTGATCATTGATTTTATTTAATGCAAATAATACTATAATAAGCTATGATAGAAATTAATAACAGTTTACTTTAATCATATTTCATTGTAATATATGTGCGAAAAAAAAAATGAATGAATGAAAGAAATACAGTTGATCAATCAGCTTGATTTAATTCCAGGCAATGTCCAGTCAGTTTAGTTTAAATAGAAAAATAAACGGATTGGAGATGATTTACTGCATTGAGTCCGACGTGGTTTTTTTTCAAACCCTCAGTGGAATTTCATGTGTTAGGATACTTTAATATTATCCCGACAATTCACAAAAAGTACAGAAAACAAAAGAAACAACCAAAAGGAAAAATCACGTAATACTATCAAAATCAGATCAGTAGTATCTTAGAAATTAGACATGTAAACGACACATCAGAACTTTCTAATTTTAGTAGTCCCTTTACTTTTTATTATTATTAATTTTTTTTATTTTGACTTACCTATAGCTCTTTCACAAAGTGAATTTCCGATAAATTTGATTTATATATAACTTAATTCTACCTTCTCAATATTCACGTGGCGGTGGCGTAATGGTTAGCACACATGACTGCCGATAACAACATCTGTGACTATTATACTAGTACAATTATGAAAATATCCGTTATATATTCATCGTTATAGCATGATTATGAAGCAATCAACAGTTTATGTTATATACAAATTTAAACATGATTGTTAATTTTTATGATTTATTTTTAGTTGAAATATATAAGAAAATCAAAGTCAATTTTTATTTGTTGTGTTTAAATTATGTACAAATAAAAACAACTCATATAAACATAATGAGCAAATAAACAATCAAAATATAGACAATTCCGAATATTTTGGTGTATTTTGTTTTAAAATCTATCCAGAAATGGCTTCACAATAATTTTTTGAAAAAATATTGTTTTGGTTGATTATAAAGGGATTTTTTTACATGCGCGAATACTTTTGGCCACACACTGTATATTAAATAGACATAATAATAGACATTATATGACGGAAATATAGCGGTTTATTACGGAATATAGGTAGGAGTAATTATTTTATGATATAATATATTTTTTAATCTTTAAAAAAAGACACAAATAAAAAAGAAAGAAAGAAAGAAAAGAATGTGTTTATATTAATGCAGTTCATCTATGACTCCATTTATCATTGGCGCACTTATGTAAACGTTAGAGAATACCGAAGGGGTAATAACAAATGGAAAATCCAGAGAAACCGGCAATACAGGGTACACAAGACAACGACAAATACAATTCTATATGTTGGACACCACCATACTCACACAACACAAATAACACGGTTGTGAATATGAAAGACAGGTGAACAGATGGTGGATAGTTAAGGACAGACCATTTTATAATTGTATAGTGGGTGGTTAGGGAGAAACAATTTTATAATTGTATAGTGGGTGGTTAGGGAGAAACAATTTTGTAATGATGATCAGATTAATCACGAATCAATATATTAAGTGTTCGTTCAAGAGTGAAAATATAGATAACGCGATCGACATTAATAAATGTATGCGTGACAATTACAAATATTTATATATCATATCACAACATTGGTACGGCATCTTCGAACGTCCTCTCTGAGATTACATACACTAATAAAATGAAAACTAAACCAAACCACATAGGCAGAACGGTACAATCGAGATACCCCCAACACACACGGTTATACATGTCTAACCGCTAACGTTCATGTCTTTGTTAAATCACTTCAATTACAAATGGCGGGATTAAATCAACTTAATTGGTATAATCCTTACTTCTTACTGAAATGTAAATGTTTTCAACATACGAGTGAAATGCCACCTCTCACATCTAGAACTGGGTGCGCAGCGTTACTGTTAAGAACGCTTACCTAATGTGGATAAAAATAAGCTCAATTCATTAATGTATCGTTGTCAAATGTTTCGTACGAGTACTTAGATGGTTGAAATACCAAAACTATATTTAATAAACAAAAAATAATAAAATAAAATATCAATGTTAACTTTGTGTCATTCTGTAATTGTTTAACTTCTGCAATGAATATAAAACCAAACTATGCACAAGGAAACAAAACAGATCTGACTTTTACTGGACTTGACTATGAATTACACGGTGGATGTCTTATAAGAAACAGAAACTGCTTACCCTACGTCAGTACCTGGACTTACCTGTGGTTTTATTGTGGATTCCGTGTTGGTCCTCTAATAAGTTTGTCCCGTTGTGTTTGTATTGTCCTGTGTGTTGTTCCCAATGGTGCCAGTGTCTCTCTGGATTGTCCGTTCTTAATTGCAATTTCTGTTCTCTCTAAAGTTCATATACGACAAGTCACACACTCGTGTATTTTGCATTTATTTATTTCTGTTTCATTGTTGCAAACAAATTACTACATTAGAAAGTGAGCGTTCAGGTATTTGTCTTGTTAGGGGAACCGAGCTTGTCTCTTTGTACGATTTTGATATTTGATTTCAGAATCGTTTCGACGGTGTGGTATTTTGGAATCGTTCCGACAGTGTGATATTTTGGAATCGTTCCGACAGTGTGATATTTTGGAATCGTTCCGACAGTGTGATATTTTGGAATGGTTCCGACAGTGTGGTATTTTGGAATCGCTCCGACAGTGTGATATTTTGGAATCGTTCCGACAGTGTGATATTTTGGAATCGTTTCAACAGTGTGGTATTTTGGAATCGTTCCGACAGTGTGGTATTTCAGAATCGTTCCGACAGTGTGATATTTTGGAATCGTTCCGACAGTGTGATATTTTGGAATCGTTCCAACAGTGTGATATTTTGGAATCGTTTCGACAGTGTGGTATTTTGGAATCGTTCCGACAGTGTGGTATTTCAGAATCGTTCCGACAGTGTGATATTTTGGAATCGTTCCGACAGTGTGATATTTTGGAATCGTTCCAACAGTGTGATATTTTGGAATCGTTCCGACAGTGTAATATTTTGGAATCGTGCCGACAGTGTGATATTTTGGAATCGTTCCAACAGTGTGGTATTTTGGAATCGTTTCGACAGTGTGGTATTTTGGAATCGTTCCGACAGTGTGATATTTTGGAATCGTTCCGACAGTGTGGTATTTCAGAATCGTTCCGACAGTGCGGTATTTCAGAATCGTTCCGACAGTGCGGTATTTCAGAATCGTTCCGACAGTACGGTATTTCAGAATCGTTCCGACAGTGCGGTATTTCAGAATCGTTTCGACAGTGCGATATTTCAGAATCGTTCCGATAGTGCGATATTTCAGAATCGTTCCGACGGTGTGGTATTTTTTGTTTTTCACTATATTACTCTATTAGATGGTTATAGAACAACATATCATCTTCTTCTTTACTGAAATGGCTGACGTACTACAGCAACATATGACTATGGATTATTTTAGAAAGTTTAAAAACCTTTACATGATTCAACATGTAGCTTTCTCATTAGACGATAATTACTCTCAATGTATAGAACTCGTAATGGCCGGCATCCTCATAAATAACGGCTCAATATTTTTCCCATTTCTAATTTGGAACACAAAAGGAAGATTAAATATTAAAGCTTTGCAATATTTATTTTGAAGTATCAAAGAGCAAAACATGAAATATAGTCAAAGAAAGAAAGGAACATAAAAAAGCATTAAAGAAGACGTTATTTATATCTTGGTATATTTATCGTGTTAAAGATATTTAATGATACAAAAATAATCGAACACACCGGGAAAACCTGATACGTTTTCCCACAAGACGTATACGTCAATCACTGTCACGAAGTAGATATTAACCCATACTTATTAAATTAAAGACTACATGTATGAGGAAAAAATAGACGGTCATCCAGAAATCATAACATCCATTGCTATATATAATATATCATAACATCCATTGCTATATATAATATATCATAACTGGCATCACATTTGCTATCTTACTAATATTTCGTATGGTATTTTGTCTTAATCTGTTTGTTATCTAACAAGTCGTTTATATAAAAAACCCCCGTAGATATAACAATTACTGCACACGGTATGTTTCTTAAATAATCTTCGTCATGTACGTTCAAAGCCATAATATTTGAATGATAAAAAGCTAAAAGTTTTGAGAGGAAGTAAACCAAAGGGCCTAAACATGATAGCTTAAATGGTCCAAGATCACCTCTGTATAAGGGAGTAGAACGTTGGTTTTATTGATCAATTATACATTTGTTTTTCTTATAACTGCATTACATATTACAACGTTTATTCGTTTCAGAAAGTTAATTCGCCAACAGTTTCATTTTACCAATCAATGGATGAGGAAATAACTGTTATTGACTTACGTTCTAACAGTTACGTAATGTATCTTTATATCAGACCCTTTGTTTACATCCGACCATTTCTTTCCAAAAAGCCATAATAACAACTACATCAGACGAAAACGTACTTGTTTGAAACTAACAATTGTGCATATTTCAATAAAAATACCAGATTAAAACGGTAATAATAAATAAATAAATAAATAGTTAAAAGGAATATTAGCGATGATTCTTTTGACAACGTAAACACTAATTGATTCGATTAAGACATGCATATATACGCACACAGAACCATATACTCACGAGACGTAACCTAGTGGTTTCTGTACAAGTATCCACATGTGACCGTAAATCGGTCAGTTAAGACATTTCCTTATAATTCTCATTTAGATTGGTATTTATATCAAAGATAAATGCCATGTTTACTTGGGCACTTAAGCCAAATAAAATACCAAAACATCGTTTAATTTGATGAAGAAATGTCGGCTCGCTGATCTTTTTTGTTTACATATGTTTTGTAATAGCGCCCAAGTCACGTTACCTGAAATCGGTCAACCATAAAATAATCGCGTGGAACACAAACAGTCCTAGGAGATTGTATTCTACAAATTTTTTTAATTTGCTTTTTCTATATTTCGCCATTTTTTCATTAAATTGTATTTGCTGTCACTTGTTTTCAGCAGATAATATCTCTGTTTTCACGTACAATTTTATCCATGCCCAATTCCATGTCATTCATAATAAATCATATATTTATTACCCACAAATTCCCGCTAAAAATCTGAAAATTGTCTAAGGAATTACTTAATTTCAAAACGAAAACAATGTCATTTCCGTTGCCTAATGGAGTTGTAAATAGGTCAAGCTGCGCAGTGGAATGTAAGCAAACACAGGATATGCAAATTATCCACTACGGACTGTGGAAATATTTGACTTTGATTATTAAGTCAAAATGGTAATAGTAAAATGGCACCATTTTGGCACCAAAACCTATAGATATCTTTTCTAATCTGTTTAAATCTCATTGTTGTCTTGATCAAAGTGAAAGTAAATTCATTATCTATTTCTGGACGCAGTTTGCAGGATAAATGACGTCATCGACATCTGAACTCACCTGACAGCGCATTTCAAAATGGTGACCGATTTCAGGTGTTGACCGATTTCAACGGATGAGAGGATACTATAGGTTTTTGATATTTGTGGAATTGTTAACACTGATTGTTTAAGCTTTCTTTTCACATGTAATTCAATTCAATGTAATTGTAATAAAACTTATTTTCTTTTGAGCAGGTTTTACTATAATTTATGTGATGCAGTTCTACTAGTAAACATGGTTACCCAGAGGATTCTGACAGTTTCATAAAGCCTTCTTTCTTTGTGTAAAATGTACGGATTATACGATTATTCAAAAACGTCATGCAATGACGTCACAATTATTATTCAGCCATTATCATTGGTGTAGAAAGATATACAGTATCTTAATATTAACATGAGGGATTCCCGCAATGAATGACCCATATGTTGAGGAAACCGTGAGCAGCATATCTCGACTGGATACAGATGTTCACATAGAAAACCATAAATACTCGAATCACAATGGCGGAAATTTCATCATTGGAAAACATGAACATAAAATTTTGCCAATATTTTCTCGTAAATACACATTGGATCAGGGTACCAGTAAAGAAATAACTACCCAACAAAGTACGATAATTAACCATGGGATTACAACCGACAAACGTTGGCAAGAACCGGAAGTGACGTTAACTCCATTACCACGGAGAGGAATTCTTAAGAACCAGCATTCGGAACCTATTATAGACGACATTGTCACCGAAAGTCCTCTAGCAGAACGCAGATCCCAGTCGACTGAACATTTTAATTCTAAAATCAAATACCGGATACATTTTCCGAACTTGAAACCACGACCTCATGTAAGTACAAAATATTTCTATTGTATAACTTGCATTGCTAGATTGTGTAGTTACATGACCATGCAGATAATATGTCATCGAAAATTGACCTTTTGTACATTTCCGACATGATTCTAAAATTACACGTTTTTCACGTTTTTGTAGCAGTTGCTTCCCTTTAATGCGGGCAAAGGTATACATTTCATGGAAGGTTAAGTGAAAATGATATATCTTATTCATGCTATGTGCAAAGTTAAAATGCAAATACCTTGTGATTTTATTGGCGATAAAATTGACCTTTTATTTTTCACAAGTTTCAAATATCCACAAATTATAAGAAAATTATAAGAAAATTCTTTGTCCTTTCTATTGTTCCTGCATGGAATAGGAACCACTTTGCCTGGCACAAAGAAAATAGTTCCTGTCAAAACGAAAATAATGTTATAATCAAATTGGAAATGTGTAAATGGTCTACTGGCCTTAATGGACTAATTTGGTTTTCAAAGAATTATGTTCACATTATGTCATTAATTTTGCACTCACCTCAAAGATCAACTACAAATTAGAGGGAATGGTCAACAGAAGCACAATCCTGATAAACACAGCCACAATAACCAACATTAACACACAAAACATGACAATACACAAAACAGAAACACAATCCTGATAAACACAGCCACAATAACCAACATTAACACACAAAACATGACAATACACAAAACAGAAACACAATCCTGATAAACACAGCCACAATAACCAACATTAACACACAAAACATGACAATACACAAAACAGAAGCACAATCCTGATAAACACAGCCACAATAACCAACATTAACACACAAAACATGACAATACACAAAACAGAAACACAATCCTGATAAACACAGCCACAATAACCAACATTAACACACAAAACAGAAACACAATCCTGATAAACACTGTCACAATAACCAACATTAACACACAAAACATGACAATACACAAAACAGAAACACAATCCTGATAAACACAGCCACAATAACCAACATTAACACACAAAACATGACAATACACAAAACAATATGAACTCAAACAGTTGTATGTATTGCACCAAGTATATTTCTTTTGGTAAATTGAGATATTGATTGTATGCCAATGCTTAATGAGTAATGTAATTTCTTATAAAACCATCAAATTCAAAAGTACTTAATACCGTTTAGAAATATTCAAAAAAACAACAACAAAAACTCTCATAACAATAGCTATGTAATTTGGTTAAATAGATATTTCATACAATTGAAATGGCTTTTTTACCACTAAATAGAAAACAAAATAGAAAATCACATCATAAATATAATACCTGGAAACCCTAGGTAACAAATGACATAATATATATACTACCTGGAAACCCTAGGTAACAAATTACATAATAGATATACTACCTGGAAACCCTAGGTAACAAATGACATAATAGATATACTACCTGGAAACACTAGGTAACAAATGACATAATAGATATACTACCTGGAAACCCTAGGTAACAAATGACATAATAGATATACTACCTGGAAACCCTAGGTAACAAATGACATAATAGATATACTACCTGGAAACCATAGGTAACAAATGACATAATAGATATACTACCTGGAAATCCTAGGTAACAAATGACATAATAGATATACTACCTGGAAACCCTTGGTAACAAATGAAATAATAGATATATTACCTGGAAACCCTAGGTAACCACAATCACTAGACATCCTCTGATGTGGAAACTAACGTTTTGACTTTCTATGATATATCTATGTATTATGCATTTAATTAGTATTGGTTTCTTTGATGTATGACACACTCCAAGCATTGTTTTGAAAAATAGTTTTATAAGGATAATTCAGAAAAGTTTAAAGATACCAACGGGATAGATAGTCAGAAGACAGACAATACAATAGCCGAACGAAAAATAACAAAAAGGCAAGCAATGATCCACGAAACATTACACCGCAAGCTGAAGATTGAGTATCACGAACCCCACATGCAGTCAGGAGCTTCGGAAGGGTTAGCAGTTCCTGCTCTACAGAGTGTATATGGTATAGTTTCTCCGAAATCGGGTGTCTAGAGTTTTTGCTGGCGGAAACAAAAGTAGGTCTCTACAGCTTTTGCCGGACGAAGCAAAAGCGGGCGTCCACAGCTTGTGCCGGACGAAACAAAAGCGGTTGTCCACAGCTTGTGCTAGACGAATCAAAAGCGGGTGTCCACAGCTTGTGCAAAAAGACAAAAAAACAAAAAAACAAAAAAACCGACCGTCCACAGCTTGTGCACAGCGGAAAAAACTGCCGTTCACAGCTTGTGCAGATCGAAAAAAAACGGCCGTCCACAGCTTGAGCAGAACGGGAAAAAAAACGGCCGTCCACAGCTTGTGCAGAATGAAAAAAACCTCCGTCCACAGGTTGTGGCTGACGAGTCAAAAACCAAACTCAAATTTAGGATGTGAACATAAATGAGTGCATTGTATTTTCAGAACGACTCGATAAAAGTCAATTTGCAGTAGCACCAATTAGCTTGGACTAGTAGTTGGTGGTTGGTTGCATGTCAAAATTCCCCAACTTTCTTTGTCCCGTTAAAAAATCTCTGTTACCCGTATTACTGGAACTATTCATCGTTTAACGACCAGCAATATTACCACATCTTGACCCCACCTATTTTCATATCCGATATTCGTAGACTGATAACGGATATTGTCAACTGATCGCATTGTCTAATGTGAATCATATGATATTTTGTCGATTAATGGAAATAAATGGTCAACGTGTAAATTAGTAATATTTGTTATATGATGGTAATCTTACGGGTCGTAGAAAATATGTCATTCATTTTGTGTTGTTCATCGTGTTTTTAAGGATTAAGGATTATTGCAGACTTATGGGTTATGGTGTTTAACGCCACTTTCAGCAATTGTCAGTTATTTCGTGGCGGTCAGGAGTACCAGGAGAAAACTACCTTCTTCCGTTTTGATGCGTTTCCTATGTAAGACAAGCCATAAAGACAGCTGCGCGTGACCTTGTCTTACATGGCATTGTCAGCCAATCAAATCGGCCGAGTATAATCAATAGTCCGCGTCTACGACTGCTGTAGTAACATCAATTGTCGTCTTAGTACATCTAAAAAAGCTTGAAATATCAATTTACCTGAATTTTACATGATTTCCCCTAATAGATTTAATGCGGTTTTAAATAAGTGTGTATTTACTGCATTGCACGTGGCGTTGTAATATTTTGTGTAGTAAACATGACATTGACATGCGATGAATGAATGAAATCGACATGCTTTGTTTTTAAGTTGAAACGGAAGAAACAGGTACTTGCACTCGTCCTTATTGAATATCTGGGATTTCTTCCTCTCGTGAGAGAAATTCAGCGTCTTTCCACTCGTTCCGCTACGCTCCACTCGTGAAAAAACGGAATGTCTCGCACTCGTGGAAGAAATCCAAGATCTTCAATAGGGACTCGTGTAAGAACCTATTAGACTTGTCGCAAGTCACTGACCGACTTTATCACATAATGTTGTTTCGAGCACGCCTCGCCATGAGCGGGATTCGAACTCACAACTTTAGTGGTGATAGCAGGTGTGTTTATCTAAGATATTACCACCATCTTGCACTTTAGTCAGTCAACATGAGATCAATCGAAAAATCAGATTTATCGAAAATGGATGTTTGCAAATATATAGAGATTACATAATCTTGTTTAGAGATAAATCATTTTTACATTTAGATAAATATCTTATTGATTCAAGCTGTTTTCAGATACTTTGTGTTATTGTACTATTTCCAAATGGCACGTCAATTAAGCCGTCGGTGGTGATTTGGGTTTATTGCACCGTAATGCACGATTGAAATTATATTCATAATTTGTTGAGAATAATGAAAATGAAAAGAATTTAAAAATGTGCTGTTTACATCATGAAATGGACCGTCGCCAAATTAGCAGTGTCTGTTGAATACAATTTAAACTTCACTACACATCCCTCTAGTGCTAAGTAGTTGTAAATCCAACTACCGCATGACCACGAAGGCCCCCTATTTAAGACGTACATACAAATTATAACAATATAAAATGCATGATAAATGATGAAATCGTTAATTATTATAGGATACATGTTAGGAAATAAACTTTTACAAGGAAACTTCGATTGTCTTGACAACCGTTAGAAATTTACTCCTGTACTCTCAAGAATCTACTGGCATGTGACGAACTAATTAAAAAATACAATTCTTTTGTGTAATTATTATTATTCGATTTCGTCAAAATCAATTTTTCTTACATTAGTGATGTTTGCTGAACTTTCTTGACATTAAACCGAAAGATAAGGTTGGGGGATGTACTCTAACTTGTATTCTACAGAATCTACGGGATTGTGACAAAACTAATTCTACAATACAACTCTATAGTGTAATTATACGATCGCGTCAAAATCCATTTTTCGTACATTAGTGATTTTTCTTGAACGTTCTTGATGACAACTTTGGGGATTTACTCGAACTTGTATTCTAAAGAATATACGAACTTGTTTTATAAAGAATATACGAACTTGTTTTATAAAGAATATACGAACTTGTTTTGCAGATCTTTGTTTGTCTTTGTGTCCTTTTTCTTTGTATTATCTGTCCGTCGTGGATATACAGCTTCTGATTACTTCTTTGTTATCTTAGATTTACAGCTTCTGATTACTTCTTTGTTATCTTAGATTTACAGCTTCTGATTACTTCTTTGTTATCTTAGATTTA
>MJUT01022825.1:248456-265471 GCA_002080005.1 Gigantidas platifrons
TGATAGACAGAGTCAGAAAATCGTGCCGTAGCAACGTGTCAATGACAACTGCTATTAAGTTGGCAGAAGGCGTGACAAGTTTCATTTTATATATGAGAATTGTGAAATTATGTAGTGCGTGAGGCACTCATTTATATTTCGTCCTTATGACGTTTGGTATAGAAGTAAGTTTGTCTGTATTGGAGGGCAACTGAATGAAGAGTAGAATTTACGAAAATATTAGACATGCACAATGTAAAATTGCATATAAACCACTAGTTAACATAAATTAGTTCGATTTTATTAAGAAAATGTATAGAAATACCAGAATTCATGTTAAAAGCATGCACGACGTGATTGACGAATTTATGACGGTTTTTGCACAAAAACCTGTTGTGCTGGACATAACTTAAATTGTGCTATACAATGGTTATACATGGCCATGATGCATGCATGCTCGTGTTGATTCTTTGCTTATGAAAATGCTCGTGTTTGTTTTTTGCATATTCATATTTCAATACACAATATCGACTTTGACCTTTGTTGACTGTGGACTAACTTGTTTCTATGAAACGCTGATAACATTGACTCATGGGTATTGATTTATTGTACAGGTTTTTTTTTAGCATTTTACTTTTGTTAGAACTTAAATCCAAATTCCGTCAAATTGGAAAAAAAAATATCAATACCTTAATTACATGCTAATATATTTATCTACATAGAAATAGCGACTGTAAACACAAAGGTTATTGAACATAAAAAGATGTATTTCCCAACCTACTTTCAGCTTAAAAAATAAGGTATATTTTTGTTCTTATTAGGATCGAAATTATTCATAGAAGCCAGAACCTTGTATGACATTTTAACCTGGGTAACATATCTTCGATACAGTTCCAAAATTGAGAAATCTTAGAAACAGCGAATAATGTCTTGTTTCTTATTAGACACACGACGGGTTACACATATATATTCAAATTCGTTACAAATCTTTCCAATGATGGAAGAAAGAAAAAATCTAAATAAACGAGAAAGATCTGTTTCCATTTAAGAATTTGATACTTCTATATTCGAACTAGCTTTGTAGTTCAAAATCCTAAACTGCGTGTAAGACTGTCGTTCAAAAACTTGCATAGTCCTTACCACAAATCGACTGACGCCATTACGAAATATCCATATCTCGGACTGTTGTTGACATGTTGGTGGTACTCCAATTTAAACATACCGTTCCTCTTTGTTATCCATTTCTCAATATCTTTTAGAAGCTGGTTCTATTGCAGCTGTCATACATGAGGAAGGAACAATGAATCGTTTCTAACAATTGCTCGTATTTCTCCATGTGTTACGGGTTATCGATTATGCCTCTTTTTACGATTTTGATATTTAATTTTGGATTTGATCAAACAGTTTATTTTTTTTATGTTTTTATTTTATTGCTATAATAATAATTCTTTATTTGCATAATACACCCATGTGGGTCAAGCAAATACAAGTACAAACAAACAAAACATAGAAAACATAGAAAATTACAATTTGATGATAATATAGGATACACAAAATAAATCCTATTTACTAACATTATATTTTTCACATGTCATACCTTTGACCGACAAGGACCTCATTTTTGCAATTCTGTAGATTGCTTTATAAAGTCACCTACTTCTACAGCTTTTTTCTTTTCATCTGTTTTTATTCATTGTTGCTTCTTTTTGTTGGTTCTCATATAATCCTATGCAAGGCAATACTATGATCCGTTAATACATTTGTAGCTTTGTTTGATCATAAATCATTTTAGTATTTAAAAGCAGCTGTGGGATCTGACATTTAATTGATATCATTCCATTCTTCCGGAGTAAATACAATGTGAAGACACTATTTAATCTACGTACGTTTTGTTTATTTAATGTTCTTTAATCTAAGTACGTTGTATTTATCTAAAGTTCTTGTACTATTATAGCAGTATATTATTCACGCTTTATTTCAGTTTGTCTTTTGTTGTTGTTTTTTTTTTTTTTTTTTTTTTTTTTTTTTTTTATTTATTTTTTTTGCTGTGGTTTATTGGGAATATTTGAGAGCTTCCTCAATTCAACCTGCAAATAATTTTATTTCTAAAAATAAAGAAAAATAACCTGCAAGTTCAATGTACAATCGTTATGCAGTTTAATCAAAAATATATCTCCGCTTAAAATGCTCCTTATTTTTTATCCGTTGTTTACTTGTCGCCGCGTATAGGAGATATAAAAACGCTCCTCTAAGGGTCGTTTCAGGGTTCAACATGAATATACATTCGGTGTCTATCGTGTGCGTTCCAAAACGCATATGTTTGTCTTGTCTGTTGTAGTTTGTAGAATAGTCGCTGATTTGTCAATTTATAATACATTCATTTTGACCCCTGACGCGACCCGTAAAGGAGCATTTTTAGATCTCCCAGGCAGCAACTAGTAAACATCGGATATAAAATAAGGAGCAAGGGCTAATCTTAATTAGCTTAAATCGTTATGACAATTTGTGCTTTTAATTATCTTTTTTGACTCTTTTTTTTTTTTTTTTTTTTATACTGACATATGTTTATTCTGTATCATGTAATAAACCAATACGGCGTGGGTTCGTGCCCGGCTTTGTAAATTACAAAAAAGGTACACTCGACTCGCAGCCGTAAGTGATAAAGTTTACCAGTTGCTTGCCCATGGTCGGTGGTTCTCTCCTGTAACTCCGGCTTCCTCCACCACTAAAACTGGTCGCCATGATATAGCTAAAATTGTAATGAAAGTAGCGTTAAAACACCAAAAAAAATCAATTATTGTAATAAAAACGTATATACAAAATGTACCTGTATCAAATTGAGTGAGCACGACGTGTTTCTGAATGATGATTTCTTTCTTCAGTAACACCGTTATCTCAAACAACTGTTCATCAATACATAGATATACATATGTCTTTGTTTTAAAGATATATGTTTTAGTAATTGCTATGCATGAATTTTGTTTGAGAAACATAGGGTTTCATAATTAATATTTACTAATTATTTCGAATAGCTCATATTTAAAATAAAACACAAATATTTGGAAAATTGCTACAAATTACTGTCGTAATTGCTATTAGCGGGGGTCGTCATTGATTGCGCTATTTAAAAAAAAACAATAAATGCAAGAATTTCTCAACAATATTGTGATAAAATAAACACCATCAATCAAACAAACAAAATCGTAGATTTAACTATTTTTAGCAATGAAATGACATTGTTTCCGTTCTAATACAATCCTTTGTGAGACAAAAATATTATCCATTGAAATCAGAAATCAGTTAAGTATTTGAAAGCAGCTGTGTGATAAAAATACCCTTTCTTTCTTCCGGAGCAGATACAATGCTTAAGCACGGTTTAATCTAGTTTGTGCCGACACGTGTAAATCAACACTCGTGTTTTTCAATCTGATAATAAAGCGCGAACACCTTCCATAATTTAATATTGATCAACTTGTCTCCGGTCAAAAGCTGTTGCCTTTTGATTTTGACGAAAGACAAATTTTTCTTCATTATGCTTAACTTTCAATAGAGCGTGAATCTTGATTGCACGCCATGGAAACGCTTTGTGAGCTATATATTTATTATTAAACGAAAAAATAAATGTTTTCATCGATTTTTCTTTGTAATAAATGAATATCAGAAATATGGAGACAAGGAGTGCATTAATATTGGTACGTACCTATTTTATTTATTTAAATATAAAGTCATTGTCCTGTAGCAATTAAAATACATTTTCCATGCTTGATGTCATTTTGTCTATTGTTGATATATTTTTTCTGTGAGTTTGAGAGAATTAATGTGGGTTTCTTTATTTCGAGCGAAACTAATTTTAATTTTAGTATTAAAAACCAACCTATAAGTCTCAAGTTACAAGGTGCAACATGTACATTATAAAAGTTGTATTTATTTATTCTCTACATTGCTTTTGAAATAGAGTCAATTCAAATATTATTAAATTTTAAAATGGAAATTATAATAGCGTCAATTTAAGTAACGTGAAATATCAAAATGGAAATGAACTTTTTATAGTATCAATAATAACGGACTATGATCTAATTTCTAGGATGCTATATTACATGTGTATCAAAAATCCTTTTAATGTATTTTTTTATAGAACCTGTTTGTTTTATATCTAAGGATCTTCTAGGTGTCTTACTTAATATAACATCTGTTCACGCCACGATATAGCTGAAATACTGTTAAAATTGGCGTTAAACATCAATTAATCAATCAATCAATCAATATTCATTTTTGTATTTAGACTGATTACATGTATCGTCACCGTCTTTTGAGTATTAACAATGAAGTATTTTCAGAGAATCGTCTCGCCCTATCTTTTAAAAATGTTTTCGGAAGATATCAACACACTATGTGGAGTAGTCGACGACAGATGGTATTGACAATTAGATTTTGGTTCAAAGTTGACTATTGTTTCACTAATATGTCTTACGAGGACCTTATATTCTATCTTATATCTAAATGAAGACCAATTCTATCCGTTCACTTTTTAGCTCACCTGGCCTTTAAGCCATGTGAGCTATTGCCATCACTATTCGTCCGTCGTCCGTCCGTCAACATTTCATATTTTAATCTTCTCCTCAGAAACCACTGGGCCAATTGCAACCAAACTATGGTGGAATGGTCATTGGGGGACCCCCTTCCAAAAATGTGTCCGATGATCCCGACTTCCAACCAAGATGGCCGCCAAGCTAAAAATAGAAAAAAGGGGGGATGAAATTTAAAAAAAAATCTTCTCCTCTGAAACTACTAAGCCAATCTCAACCAAACGTTGCTGAAATGATCCTTGGGTGGTCCCCTTCCAAAATTGTGTCCGGCATTTCAGACCTCCGACCAAGATGGCCGTCACAGCAGAACTTAATTTAACATATAGGACCCAATGGGAAATTCCCACAAAATCTTGTCTGAAATCATTTGATCAATAAGAACTAAATTTTGATGAAATAGTCATTGGATGGTTCTCTTCCAAAAATGTGCCCGGCGGTTCAACCCTTCGACTAAAATGGCTACCACAGCCGAACTAATCTTAACATAAGACCCTATGGGAAATTCACATAAAAATCATCTAGTCTGGAACCAGTAGCTCAATTAGAACAAAACTTTGGTGGAATAGTCATTGGATGGTCCTCTTCCAAAATTGTGTCCGGCAGTCGCGCGCTCTCCCATCAAAATGGCTGCCACAGTGCAGTTGCGTTCTTATTGAAAGCAGCTTTGATCCAGGTGAGCGATTACAGGCTCCTGGGAGCCTCTGGTATAAAAATAACAACTTCTGTCATGAAGGTTAAACTTAATATGTATAAAGTTCAAGATTATGTCTCGGCGTTCTTTGCACCAATGTTGCCCACCCAGCTATATGTGAAAGTTAGCATTTTACTCACATGTGGAAAACACATGCATGCATGACCGCATCACTTCACTAAGAGGGGAGATTCGGGCCCATAAAGATAGTTCTACATCGACACTTTTTAATCCCCATACAAAGCCAGGGAAGTGAGAGGTCACATGGTTGTTCGGAATGAATAAAACTCACAACCCTAACATAGAATAGAACATAAATTAAATATATGTAGAATATCATATGTTGCTGCTCGAAAAAGACTACACACTATAACAACTAATTAGGAACCTCTTGTTTGGTATGGTCTTTGAGTATGTCTTACAAGGCAAACATTTCCGACTTATTGCACCTCCTCTTTTACCAGAATTATATAATTATCTCCCTTTTATCTGCATGAATTAATGGCTATAGACTTTTGCTTGGTCTTGTCATAACTATATCATACACACTGATTACTGGACGTCGAGAGACAATCAATCAACCTTACATATCGTGGCGGTTATATTTATTATTATAGAGAGAAAACCGTACGTAAGAAACATTTTATGGTATCAAAGGAGTAACAATAAATAGAAGGACAGACAATACATTGGCCAAAAGAACACAGGATAAAATACAAGGAATTGTCCACTAAACACTAAGCATCATGACTAAAATCAGGTGTGAGCTCATGTGCTTCGGAAGGGTGATAAGTTCCGTAACATACAATTATTTAGCTTTCCAATCTCTGGATCGATTTTGAGCGTACCTGATGACCGTTATATCAGAAACGTGTCGTGGGCGATACATTATATATCAGGTATTTTTATCAATGATAAATGTTAGCGCATATTGTTGTAAATACCAAATGTAATAGTTGTTGATCTCGTGATGGACGAGAGTTTAACGGTGATATGTTCGCGATCTTAAAGTACATGCATTGTAACTTAAACTTTAGAGATGATATAATATATCTGATTAAACTACGAAGAAATTAACTGTTAAAAATAAAATATGTATTTATGATTAGAATTCTTAGACAGTAATCGATTGTGATTTGACTTCAGAGAATGTTGTTGATATGTAAGAAATACGAGTACTGGGATTAACATTCGAAACCCATTAGATGAAATTAGTATATTTTGTCGTGACTTAATCAAACTGAAGTCCTTAATCAATAAGAATAGTAAGTGCATGGCTGTCAAGGAATGTCATTCACTGTCATATTTATTTCAAAATAATGAAAATTGCAAATTTTTTGAGAATGAACATCAGACTAAAATTGTATAAATCTAGCAAAGATTGATTAAAAGCTTTATATGGAAGTAAATTGTCATGTGTAGCTGTCAAAACGTCTGTACGTCCTAAACCAGAGTGATTCTGTCTAAACGGTAACCATATTCATATCTAAAACGTCTGTACGTCCTAAACCAGAGTGATTCTGTCTAAACAGTAACCATAATCATATCTAAAACGTCTGTACGTCCTAAACCAGAGTGATTCTGTCTAAACAGTAACCATAATCATATCTAAAACGTCTGTACGTCCTAAACCAGAGTGATTCTGTCTAAACAGTAACCATAATCATATCTAAAACATCTGTACGTCCTAAACCAGAGTGATTCTGTCTAAACAGTAACCATAATCATATCTAAAACATCTGTACGTCCTAAACCAGAAAGAAAATGTACACAAGGACAAAATACTACATTTTTTTGTATCTACAAAACATACATATAAAACAACTACAGATCGAGTAACACGAACCCCACTAAAAACCGGGGGTGAACTCAGGTGCTCCGGAAGGGTAAACAGTTCCTGTTTAATTTCGACTGTCTTTCTAAGTTAAACCTTTTCCTGCCAGTCTATTGCCGACAAGGATATCTGGTGTAGATAACTTTACTGTATTGCATTTTATAATATTAATAACAAAAACAAACTGTCTGATCAGACTTCTAAAGAGAAGACAATCACATCAGGCATGACATTTTTGAATGGAACTTGGGGCTTGACAAAATATAAATCGAGTTGAGATAAATAGTGTGTAAAACATCATTATAAGTTTGTCATTAGTATGGTAACCAGATTGATGGTGTAATGGTTAGAGTGCTCGGCCTGAGCGCGGGAGATGGAGGGATTAGGGGGGGGTTCGAGTATCGGCTAGGTCAAACCAAAAAAAAAAAGAAGAAAAAAACAAAAAAAAAAAGAAAAAAGAAAAAAGAAAAAGAAAAAAAACCCAGATATTTGCTGCTTCTCTACTAAGCACGTGACATTAAGGAGTAAGAGTACTAATTGGCCTGGAACCGGGATAATTTGTCAGAGTCAAGTGTTATGTCTACTTGCGGGATAATTTATCTGGGTGAAGCATTATGTCTACCCGCGGTCCGCTGTTTTACGATAAAAATCCAACTCAGCCTGTTGGTCAAGTACAAAGCGGAAGACATCATCATCGCATCAAAATGTTACTTGTTCTCGCCATTATATTACTGAACTAGCATCAAACAAAAATCACTTACTCAATAGTATTGTTCACCTAGTAATATTTATTATTGCTATGATAGGTTTATGGACTTGTTTTGGAATATCTGTGTCACAAATGACCAAGGATATGTTCCACTTGTTGTAAACACTTCCCGGTCCTTTCCTTATTCACTACTTATTACCGGGTTTGTAACTAGATTAACACGACAGGTGCCACTAGTGGAGCAGGAACTGCTTACCCTTCCGGAACACCTGAGTTCACCCCCGGTTTTTAGTGGGGTTCGTGTTACTCGATCTTTAGTTTTGTGTGTATGTTTTGTCGATCGTTGTTTGTCCTTTTGTACTTTTTCTTTTGGCCATCGTGTTGTCTGTTCTTCTTCGATATACGGATTCTAATTGCCCCCTTGGTATCTACAAACTCTTCTTATGGGGGTTATTGTAATAAATATTCACATGTAAAGGGGGAACTACTTACCTTTCCGGGGCACTTGAGTTCACTTCCGTTTCAGTAGAGTTCGTGTTGCTAAATCTAGGTTTCTGTGTAGTGTATTGGGGTCATTGATTGTTTTAGTCTTTTTTATTCTTCGACTAACGGCTTCTCTTCTGATTGCCCATTTTGTATTATCATGCATTTCTTGCAGAGCACCCCCTCCCAAGCTATATCTTTAACACAAGAGTTACCGAGGTATGAAAGGACGGATATTTATAACGAACTGATGTGATTGATCGTTATAGACCAATACTGCGGTTAATTCTCACATTTTTTAAATTTTACTACAGAAAAAAAATGAAAATGTAATATCTAAACAGTATCAAATTGAAACAATTAATGTTGGTAAAAATCAAAAAGCATGAATCTGTATCGAAATAAAATAGTTCAAATTAAAGAGGAAAAAAACCCCATTAGTTCCGGTTTGGCATTAGTCACAATTATTATTGTCTGTTACACAGAAAATACGATATTCTTAATTTGATGAAAAATAATTGTGCATAGGTATGAATGTGCTGCTGAACTTGGCAAAATTTACGGCGTTTGATGATGAGCACGTGCTGATACTTAATATCACTTCAACCTTCACATTAAAGACGATACACCATGAAGATTGATATGCTGACTTTTATACGAAACTGTCTATAATTAAACTGACCCTGTTGAAACGCATGCTTGTCTCATAAATGGAAAATTTTCTCAAAACACAGTGGAATTACTTATAAATAATATTAACGGAACATAGCATTTCAAAAAAGAATTCTTGTCGCATAAACGGAACTAAAAGCACAAAAACAGTGGAATTACAAATCAAATTAAGTCAAAGTGACCATTACTTAAAAACTTGGTTGTGAAATAAGATTGATGTCTACTTGTCTCATAAACGGAACTTAGAAAAAGATGTTCTCAACAACATTGGAATTACAAATCCTATTAACGGAACATAGCATTTCGTGAAACAAAATGCTTGTCTCATAAACGGAACTAAAAACACCAAAACAGTGGAATTACAAATCCTATTAAGACAAAGTTACCATTACTTAAAAACTTGGTTGTGAAATAAGATTGATGCCTACTTGTCTCATAAACGGAACTTAGAAAACGATGTTCTCAACAACATTGGAATTACAAATCCTATTAACGGAACATAGCATTTCGTGAAAGAAAATGCTTGTCTCGTAAACGGCACTTTCAATTTCCTATGTATATATGACTTTTTTAGTACCAGTGGAATTACAAATCCAACGAAGAATACAAATAACCAATTATTAAAACGTGGTTGTGAAAAAGACATTAATGTGCGTCGGGTGTCATCATTTTGGAATTTTTCGTATGTCTCTAATTTTTAAAACTGTCTTAACCGTGGAATTAAGACTGCAATTAACCATTTATTAAGCATGTGGTTCCGATATAAATATTGATGTTCATCAGGTGTGAGTATTTTGAGATTATTCACATGTATTTGTTTTCAAGAGCTTATAAAATTGTGTAGATTATCACGCGTGTATACTTTATATGAAATGTGTTGTTGTATATTTCAGTCATCACAAGAGTTCGTAAATCCAGCATTCGAACCAGATGAGACTGTTCCGAAAGACTTTAAACTCCGTGATCTGGTAGAACATGCGCTAAGGCAACAAAATGACGAATTTCTACATCCGTATGGACGAAGCAATCTATATACATCAGTATTTTTAGGTCAGAAATCTAACGCTCAGACTGACACTTCTAAACTTGCATTCTGGGGTATACTTTTATTAGTGCTTTTAGGAATAACAGGAGGAATTATATTTATGGCAGGTACGTACATGTATTTAGAGTAAATAAACGTTGGATTTACGTATTATGATTACCCCTTTGGTATTTTCAAGCCCCTCTTCGAGAATACCGAAGGGGCAATAACATATTGACAATCCAGAGACACTGACAACATTAGGTACACAAGGCACAAGACGAATAAAAATGTACATATCAAATTAAGTGTGCACGACGCATTTCTGGAATAACCTTCTTCAGGTAAGTTCAAAGTCGAAAGGGTGGAAAGCTAAATAATTCATAATGTTTTGGGAGCAAAATCGCCAAAACAAAGCAAAGACACAATGGAATATGTGCTGGACACCACTATCCGCAAAGAAACACAAATAACGTAAATAAGACATGAGCCCTCCTACAAACAACTAGAGGTAAAGACGAAACAAACAAACACAAATAACGTAAATAAGACATGAGCCCTCCTACAAACAACTGGAGGTAAAGACGAAACAAACATCCAAAATTTAATTTCATTATTAGATTACTATCACCTTCATAGTGTGAGCGACCACTCTCTCTGTCATATATAAGATAATCAGTCTGTTAGTCCCTAGTCGTCTCTAAATGTTCAACTTGTGATAGTGATAAATAAGAGCTGAGATACCTCTATTAAATTACTTCAACACATACGTAATTCTATATTAAAAGTCAGTGGTGCCTGACCCCAAACAGTTTAACAGCTAAGTTTAATTACTAATATTTAACAGTAGAAAATAAGAGAGTGGACGAGTAAATACTGATGATAATTATCTATATACGATACCAACACACTAAGTTGAATTATTATTCTGCTTCTTGTTTTTTATAAACTATATTTGTTTTTATTGCCAATTAAGGTCCCACAAGGGGCAAACACTTAAATATCCCCCCCTCCGTACAATGATTGAAATGATTTTGGAGGCATACAAATATACAATACAATGCAATACAATATTTTATTAAAGTCTCATCTCTCGTTACAATTATGATACAATTTCAAACATAAAATACAACACAACATATATTAAAACGAGAGCCATTCTGTATAGAATTACCAGCCAGAGACTGTTAAGACAAATAACAATATTAAAATATATATATACACACAAAGAATAAAATTATGTACAATATAAATTATTTCTTCGAGCATTTAAAATTAAATAACAGGTTTTGGCACATATTCTTATCATATTTACATCCGAAAATAAAAACACTAATTTCTGAGTATCACTAAAAGATAAAATCACTGTTTACATTTTGAGCTAAATAAGACAACTCTTCCCTAAAATCTGTATATAATGGACATTTCAATAAAACATGCGATTCATCCTCAACAACATTTTTACATTCATTGCACACACTGTTTTATACATGTAAAAAAAAAAAAAAAATGTTTCTCCTCTTGTTGTCTTTTGTATTATTCTTATATTCTAAATATATGAATGACAGCAAGAACATGTATTAACAAAAGTGAAGACATGGGGAATCAACTCCCTCATCTGAAGGCTATTATTACATGATTTACAACTCCCTCATCTGAAGGCTATTATTACATGATTTACAATCCGTCGGTCTTCTCAGAACGTTTATGTTTTGCATGCAATAAGTAAGAAAAGCCATGGAAGTAAATGAAAATGAGAGACTTAAATTAAACTTAGACACAAATTAAAGTAAAGGAGCTGCACTTTTATTACCGCTCTACATTTTAAAGTCACAATAGGGTCTTCAATAATCGTACATCCCCTATAAGTGCTAAGCGACCCCTAGCCGACAATTAAGTGATACTCTTTAGTTCCGTCGACAAACGCTATATTTGGGTACGTCTAAGTCAACACTGCAAACCNCCCCCCCCCCCCCACCACAAAAAAAACACAGATTCTCTTGCCTGAGTACTATTGGTGTAATTGCGTGTAACGGAATAAATAACTATCCATTAACTAAAGACAAAGACCATCTACATCGTGGCAATTAATAAGACTTCACAAAATCCCACAAAATCGTACAATACACAGTTTGCTCCACACAAAATCCCTAAAAAAATGTTTCCGCTACACCAAATCCGATAAACAAGCTTTGTACTAACACAATCCCACAACACAAACGTTTATACTAAACTACACGAAATCCTCCAAAATGTTTAAAGTACACGAAATCCCACAAAACATACGTTAAAACGAACACATAACAGTTATCGTGCTTGTTCTGAAAATAGATATCCTTTTCCTGGTATGCGTTTATTTAATATTGACAAATTATTCTAACATTACATAATCGTCAAAGGTTTACTGACGTTTTAAAACAAGTTCGTGATTTGCTTTGATTTTTATATCAATCCTCTGGCGTCTTAGAAAGTTCTTGTTTGACATAAAGTGCATTTATTTACAATTATATAGGGATTTAATGTACTTTGATTGCTCAAATAATTCTGGATTTCAAACGGTATGATTGATTGTGTTTTGTGATCTGTATCTTCAGCAGACAGACAATTGTTAGTTGGATATTTTCAGATATTTGTGCATTATAAATCTCCCGTTAGAATTGGCATAAGAACAAAACATAACTAACAATAGGGGAAATGAAAGCATTGCTGTAATTATAGTTTTTCATATTCTTGTCAGATTTAAATACATGGATAAATATATTGAATAACATGGTGAAGGTTATAGTAGAAACGAGTCGTGCGAACTAAGTTTGATATCTACTTCCTTACTACACATCGGAACCATTTCGTCGAAGCACGGCATCACTATATGGCCCACGGGAAGGATTATTATTATAATCTGATAACCTCCTGGAGATTGTGGATATCCCTATCGGCCACATGGGGACGTTCTGTGCAGTTCTCCTGTTTCTTGAGCACTAGACACAGTCACCAATATTCTGGTTTAACATTCAAGATAGACAAATAGTAAGATATGAAGTAACGAAAAAAAATTGCATGAGGGTGTGAGGATTCCACTAAACGGTTTATAACCGCCACATTTTGTACCTGTCTCAAGTCAAGACCTGTATTTCCAATGTCATATATCGTTGCCACCGTTTTGCTTAGTGCGTTAAGGTGAGTAGTGATTGTTCGTTTTGTTGATATTGGTGGCATTGTTGACCATTACTGTGTAAACTTTCTCTTCACAATTAAAATCTATATGTATTACTTCAAAATGTAATTTTATATTATTTTCAGAAATGCACCGACACGAAAATTCCCGGGATGTAACAACCAATACAACTACGCAGCGGTAGTGACGTCACAACGGAAGTGACCACAGAGCGGAAGTGACGTCACAATGGCAGCAACTTGTTAATTCGGTCAGCAATATAACGTTAGTTAGTACGTATATGGTTCATTGGATTTTATATGTTCCTGTGGCATATCCTGGGACAACGAATACAATTTACTGTGATTCCGTCCAGTGACAACCCTCTATTGACCAATCTGATCCAAAATGGAGGTATAATTATGAAGTGCAATCAAGTGATAGCATTCACACAATACGTCTATTTTTTACATTTTTTATATGTATTTCAGAGTGATTGCAAAGCTTTAAGCTATTGCATGTATTTATTTTGAATTTTGCTCATAAGGTACATTTTTTAACAAATAAAGAAAAAACGATATATGTGATATAACTTTTTAAGTGTTTCCAATTATATTACATTAAAACCGACCTTTTGTTAATAGCTTGGGTATAACTTGCAACGACAACATTTGAAATACAATGAAAAACAAAAAAAAACATATTTTGGCCTACAGTTCAAGAAGAACGGACCGATTATTATATTTTGAATTTGAAGTAGTCGAGCGTTCGAGTTATACTTGATACATGAAGCTGTACGAACGCACCTAATAATCACTACTCGGTATCCAATGCAACGGCTTATCTGAGTTCGACATTCGTCTGCACTCAATCAACAGAAATGCAGTTGTTTATTTTTGGTTCAACAGAAAGGCGGCATTCCTATTGGTACCAACTGTGCACCTCTTCTTGTCGACTTGTTCCTTTATTCGTCCGAGGAATATTTCATACAGGAGTTTCTCAAGCACAACAAAAAGAAGCTAGTCCGGTCCTTTAATTTCACGTTCCGCCATATATATGATGTCATTTCACTAAATAATTGGTGATTTTGTTGATCGGATCCATCCCATTGAAAAAAAAGGATACCACAGATACAGGTATATCTGCTTAGATATACACCTCGAAATTGTCAGTGGGTGCCTGTTACGAACGACATTTTACGACAAAAGAGATGATTTTAAAACCCCACTGAAAACCGGGACTGAACTCAAGTGCTCCGGAAGTAAGTTGTTCCTGCTCTACTTGTGGCATTTGTCGTATTACTGTTGTTAATAAAGTGTTCATGGTCCTTAGGTAACCTCTATTTTATTAGAGTTCGTGCTACGGAACCATTGTTTGTCCTTTTTCATTTGCCCATTGTATTGTCTGTCTTTCGTAGATTTCTGGCAATTCATGTTCCCTCTCGCATCTTCAAATATTCCTTACACTTGATTCTATATGCAGTCCTGACAGGAACACTTCCGAGAAGGTACACATAAAATGTAGAAGATAAAGGATAACAGTTGAGATAATCTATATTCCATTAACGGAGTTACTAGTAACCGGCATCTCATTCCCGTGACCTTTCAATGCCACTTACAGGTTTTAATTGAATTCGGCATCATCATTGTCTGTTTTAGAATTGAAGTTTAGTCAGAACAGTTGTTCGTGATGTTATGATTGGCTATGATGTCGAACATTGCTCTTGAGATCATCATTTCAAAATCATCTAAAATAATCAATGACTATCCCGTCTTTATGTCATTATAATACGAGACAAAACATAATTCCGCCAGGTATTGATATTTATGAAACGAGATAAACCATTATTTTAAAAGAGGTCGGTCACGTTTGAAAAAAAAATAGTAATAACAACCGTACGCTGTTGCTAAACGGTTAAGGTAAGATTGAAGATACCAAAAGCCGTAGATGGAGAATGACAGAAAATACAATACTAGTAGTTAAAAGAAGGAGTACAAACAATGATCAACCAAACACTACACACACCCCAATAAAGTGGGAATAACCTCAGGTGCTCCTTAGAGTTAAGCAGATCCTGTACCACCAGTGACACCATCTTGTTACTCTTGCTACAAAGCCATGCTATTAAATTGTGAACAAATGAGACGAAGGCACAGTACCAACGCCAAAAACCTCTCTGGTTGTTCCTGCTAGCAAGAAAGCAAGAAAGCAATAGAACAGAATGCTCGTATGCTAAGTCAAAGTCATCAGTTTGAAAAAAAATTATGGCTGCCATCATCACTTGGTAAAGGTTACGAAATGTTTGTGTGGACGGATGTGTCCTGTATGTCATAGTCAAAGCCTAACGTAGACACACGAAATGTTTGTGTGGACGGATGTGTCCTGTATGTCATAGTCAAAGCCTAACGTAAACACACGAAATGTTTGTGTGGACGGATGTGTCCTGTATGTCATAGTCAAAGCCTAACGCAAACCCGTCTTTGCTCGTGCATCACTTGTCACCGGAATTTAATATGAGTACCACTACAGGTGTCACTAGAGTCATACGAACTGTTTATCATTCTGGAGCACCTCAGTGCACCCCCGGGTTTTAGTGGGCTTCCTGTTGTCCAATCTTTAAGGTTTGTCGACCATTGTTATACCCCCGCTCCACCGGAGGGGGGTATACTGTTTTACTTCTTTCCGTCTGGCTGTATGTCTGTCCTTCCGTCTGTCTGTCTGTCTGTCTGTCCTTCTGTCCGTCCCAAGATATTTTTCGTCGCATTTTTCTCAGCAACTATGGATGGCAGAAATCTGTTATTTTGTCACAAGCTTCATATAGGTATGCCATACTGTGGAAAGCGTTTTTGGACCCGTCAGATTCCTACTTCCTGTTTACCGACTTGGTTTTTATTCACATTGAACATATATGCAGGGGTATCATAAGTGAGCATTAGCTCACAGTTCATCTTGTTTGTCCTGTTTTCATTTGTCGATTGTAGTCTGTCCTTCCATTTAAGACTTGTAATTACAACTTTGGTATATTTAAATTGTCCTAGTATCAATCATCACCATTAGTTTTCTGTGTAGTGTTTTGTGAATCGTTGTTTGTCCTTTTCCTTTTTGTCTGTGTACACCCCGAGTATTAGGGGTGTTCGTGTTACTCGCACATGTTTTTTCTTCTTCTCTTTTCTGCCATTCTAGTATACAGGGTTGGTCTTACTTATGCAGAGCTTTGTCCATTCGGAACACCTGATATTGCTACCCAGTTCCTGCTCCACTAGTGACACCAGTCGTGCCACCTTTGCTACAATTCGGTGTGATAAGTCATGAATGAAGAAAGGACCGATTGTGATGACGACATATGTAACATCTGATCTGTGACACATATATTTGGTAACGATTAACCAAGTCATAGTGGCGACCATATAATTGTCAAATAAACGTTAGAGAATACAGAAGGGGCAATCAAAAAATGGACATTCCAGAGAAACTGGCAACATAGGGTACAGAAGACGAAGACAAACAAAACAAACACACAACGCAATATGCGTAGAACACCACTATACAAAAGCAAGCACAAATAACGTGAATAAGATATGAGCCCTACAAACAACTGGAGGTAAACAAGACATGATCCTCCCTCTACAAACAACTGGAGGTAAACAAGACATGATCCTCCCTCTACAAACAACTGGAGGTAAACAAGACATGATCCTCCCTCTACAAACAACTGGAGGTAAACAAGACATGATCCTCCCTCTACAAACAACTGGAGGTAAACAAGACATGATCCTCCCTCTACAAACAACTGGAGGTAAACAAGACATGATCCTCCCTCTACAAACAACTGGAGGTAAACAAGACATGATCCTCCCTCTACAAACAACTGGAGGTAAACAAG
>MJUT01022825.1:297677-310433 GCA_002080005.1 Gigantidas platifrons
CAATATTAGTGCCCACGATGGACATATCAATATTAGTGCCCACGATGGACATATCAATATTAGTGCCCACGATGGACAAATCAATATTAGTGCCCACGATGGACAAATTAATATTAGTGCCCACGATGGAATTATCAATATTAGTGCCCACGATGGACATATCAATATTAGTGCCCACGATGGACATATTAATATTAGTGCCCACGATGGACACATCAATATTAGTGCCCACGATGGACATATCAATATTAGTGCCCACGATGGACATATTAATATTAGTGCCCACGATGGAATTATCAATATTAGTGCCCACGATGGACATATCTATATTAGTGCCCACGATGGACATATTAATATTAGTGCCCACGATGGACATATCAATATTAGTGCCCACGATGGACATATCAATATTAGTGCCCACGATGGAATTATCAATATTAGTGCCCACGATGGAATTATCAATATTAGTGCCCACGATGGACATATTAATATTAGTGCCCACGATGGACATATCAATATTAGTGCCCACGATGGCAATATCAATATTAGTGCCCACGATGGACATATCAATATTAGTGCCTATGATGGACATATTAATATTAGTGCCCACGATGGACATATCAGTATTAGTGTCCACGATGGACATATCAATATTAGTTCCCACGATGGACATATCAATATTAGTGCCCACGATGGACATATCAATATTAGTGCCCACGATGGACATATCAATATTAGTGTCCACGATGGACATATCAATATCAGTGCCCACGATGGACATACCAATATTAGTTCCCACGATGGACATATCAATATTAGCGCCCACAATGGACATATAAATATTAGTGCCCACGATGGACATTTAAATATTAGTGCCCACGATGGACATATCACTATTAGTGTCCACGATGGTCATACCAATATTAGTTCCCACGATGGACATATCAATATTAGCGCCCACAATGGACATATCAATATTAGTGCCCACGATGGACATGTCAATATTAGTGTCCACGATGGACATATCAATATCAGTGCCCACGATGGACGTATCAATATTAGTGCCCACGATGGACATTTAAATATTAGTGCCCACGATGGACATTTAAATATTAGTGCCCACGATGGTCATATCAATATTAGTGTCTATGATGGACATATCAATATTAGTTCCCACGATGGACATATCAATGTTAGTGTCTATGATGGACATATCAATATTAGTGTCCATGATGGACATATCAATGTTAATGCCCACGATGGACATATCAATATTAGTGTCCATGGTGGACATATCAATGTTAATGCCCACGATGGACATATCAATGTTAATGCCCACGATGGACATATCAATATTAGTGTCCATGATGGACATATCAATATTAGTGCCCACGATGGACATACCAATATTAGTGTCCACGATGGTCATACCAATATTAGTTCCCACGATGGACATATCAATATTAGTGCCCACGATGGTCATACCAATATTAGTTCCCACGATGGACATATCAATATTAGTGCCCACGATGGACATACCAATATTAGTGCCCACAATGGACATATCAATATCAGTGCCCACAATGGATTTCTGCAATTACATTCGTCAATGTCAAAAGATTTTGAAAGACAGTAAGCATGAGTAGAAACGGACACTTTCAGAAATTGTTCCTTTATAACGTGACTACCTGACGTTCTGCAAATGCACATTTAGTATGCGTACTGACCAATTAAACGCGCGATATCAAGCTTTGTTATACGCACTGACCAATGAAACTCGCGATATGAAGTAGGTGTATGACAGACAAAGATATCAAAAGGGTTGTCAGAAGTCGTCAATCGAAGAAAGATAGACACCACAATGGCCAAAATGAAAAAACTAAACACAATATTCTAAAAAAACAATACACAGATCGAGCTACACGAACCCCACCTAAAACTGGGTGTGAACTCAGTTGTTCCGAAATGGATGTCCTAACCGACATGCCTCATTGATCAGAAGTAAATAACAACACTACAAATGTAAGAAAAGTTTGAAGATACCAAAGAGGTAAATCAAAGAGTGACAGACGACACAGTGACCAAAAGAAAAATGACAAAAAGACAAACAACGATCTACAAAACATCACACAAAAACTAAAGATCAAGTAACACGAATCCCACTAACTACAGGGGGTGAACTCATGTGGCCTAAAATGGTTAATAGTCAACGCTGCCTTAGTGATACTTCAGGCAGGTATCGATGTTCGAATCCTTGTCAGTGGCGTTCAGTTTGTGGTCTGATATCAACAATTGATACCACATATCCATAAAAGGACCTTCGACAGTGTATAACACGAACTGTTCACTTTTCATAACAGGTGCATGGTGACGAGAGCGGCCACAACTGATTTGTTTTCTGCTGTGGTATATATATTTATTATATTTGCTATGTTTTCAATACAGCTAAGATGTTAAAATGTATCGAATATGTTATTTACAGCATGTATGTAATACTATTTTATTGCGATAAATTTGGCAATAGGATTTACAGCATGTGTTATTGTATTAAGATAGAAGAACTAATGCTGGGTGATTAGGTATTTGGTAGGTATGTTGTGTAAAGGTTATCGCCGCTTGTCTAGCTTACGCTAGAAGAAAATGATGGACTTCTTTGCAAACAAAGTATTAAAATTGTATCTCGTTTCAGGTTTTTGTAAGATTTAAGCATCGTTTAAATAACGTGATACAATTGAACACACTATTTGTAGACACAATTAGCATAACATTCCTACATAAATGAGCATGCTGCATGAATGACACCCTGTGCGAACCTCCGGAGTATAGAAATACCGGTAGGACCTAGTGTTTCTACGATGGGTATAAACCCTCCAAAATGACGTCAGTTACTTGGTGGTAGATTAACTACGAAACTGGTCTCGTGTGTGGACGTTGCTACACTCCTTGTACGCTCAAAATAACTTGCAGAGGCTTACAATAAACATCGGTATATTGTGAGCGGTTGTTGATGGCCGGTTGCAAGGCTTATTTTCCCGACCCTATTAATTACTTCCTCCTTTTTTCCTGTGGCAATATAAAATTCACCTTTTAAGCCTCTCACATGTCCACCTTATAACTACATGATTTGCTGTTTGGTTGTAATTAAAACGAAGATATCTAATTAAGTGCGCATGACGCGTGTCTGGACTATCCTTCATCGGGTACGCTCAAAATCGAAAGTTTTGAAATATAGATTATCCTTCAGTTGCCCGTGGGTTACGATATTTCTCCACTCAAGAGAGTTAAATTTAAAATTTTAACCACAAGCCGTTAGGCGAGTGGTTAAAATTTTTAATTTAACTCTCGAGATTGGAGAAATATCGTAACCCACGTGGGCAACTGAAGGAGAATTTGTTTCTCCTATTGGTTAACACGAACTTTATTTCAAAATTTGAAATTAATGCGTTTGAAATTAACGCGGGGAAATGCACGAGACATTTTAATCCTCTAAAGAATTACAGGTTTTTCCACCACTGGTTCAGCGGGGTTAAAACGCCGTAATAATGAGAGAAAGCGCCGTAATAATGAGAGAAAGCGCCGTAATAATGAGAGAAAGCCAAATAATGTATAGTTGTGAGAGCAATAAAACCAAAGTAATAACTTGTTCTCGTCATAAACATAGCTTAAAATTCTACTGTTAGACAACACTCTTTTAAACAGTCATTCTCAATTAAGTCTGCCAATTCCGGAAAACATGTGTCGCTAATAGTTTTTGTAAAGATGGGTGATATTTAGGACTCCATTGTCTCCTGAAAGACCATATATGTATATACTTCTCGATCAAATCGTATAAAACTTTTTGTATCCACATCGGCATTTAAAATTTTATACTCCGACAAATGACTCCAAAATAGAAAAATATACATCTCACCAGTCTATATCACAAACTAAATTGCCGTTTATTTTCCAACGGAACCGAATTATTCTGAAGAAAATGAATTTAAATTGTTGTCAGAGATGGAGTTAGTTACGTTTCATAATAAGTCTGGTACTGCACAATACCGTTTCCTTTATTTTTGCCTTTTTATTTTGTCGCTGATTTGCACGTTTCCTACGTCACAAACTTTCTCCTAAACATTAAAGATTACGAATATAAATTTATGTTAAACAGTGCTGCGTATTGATTTTATATAAAAATAATCAGAGAATACTCTATAGACTATTCATAATCATCTCCTAAAAATAAGAATAGATTTTACTGATACTTAGTTAAATACAAAATAAGAATGTTTCCTACGATACTCACGTTTTGTATTAATGGTATGGTTTTGATTTCCAAAGCCGATTCGGGTTTTATATGCATGCAGTCTTCTTATAAAAAACATAATTTATTTGAAGTTGGAGTAAAATATAAAAAAAATATTGCATCAAATCATCATAAATGTTTCCAACGTTACCGTTTCCTACGATACCGGTTGTTTAAAATCTTCTCGGTCGGATAAAATTATTATTATTTTCATTCCATCCCCAGTCTCAGTACTTTACAAAAAACACCAAAGGACATGATTATACAAAAAATTAGTTGTACATTCTCATGCTTAAAGCATAATGTAACGTAGGAAACCTGTATAAAATAAAGGGGAAAATGGTCCCCTTCCGTCTATGCTCACAATTTCAAAATGGTAAAAGATATGCTATTGAAATTTTACAGGTTTGTTACTGATGTATTTTTCTTAAAGGAAGCAAACAAATTAGAGGATATTTAGATCATTCATTTTTTTCAAAGTAGCCACACAGAAATGGCATACTTAATACGTCGGTTCCGGGATACTGGTATTCAGATAATACCGTCATGTGACTTCCATCACCACGTGACTAAAATCTAGGCATCTGTAGTTCAAAATGGCCTGTGGTCTTTCAATTTTGTCGGAAATGGGATAAATGTTACATATTTTTCCAGATTGGATTTCTTCCTGCTGTCAGATGTACACCCCGGAACCACGCACCAATATTTACTGGATGACTTTTGAGATCGTTTTCCTCGATCCATTTCTACCTGCAGTGTCTACTGCTAAAAATGCCTAGATTTTTTATGAAGTCACGTGATCGGTGGTACGAATTCTTCCTACAAGTCAGGAGAACGTCTTATCGCGGAATCGTCGTATTGAGAATGACTAATTCATTTGCCATTACTTTCTGTGTTACATAAAACGGTTTGGTTCCAAGCCAACGCTGACATCGGAATGATTCCTTCACTAAGAAGGCAGGTTTTGTGCCCATAAAACTAGTTTAACCACGTCATTGTTTTATTGAAGTGCCCCTAGCTATCAACCAAGAAAAGTAAGCGGTCATGTATTTATGTGTTACGTCATGTATTGATGTGCTACGTCATGTATTTGTGTGTTACGTCATGTATTTGTGTGTTACGGATATCGATTTTGTCTCTTTCTACGATTTTGGGGTTGTTCCGACAGTTTGGTATTTTTTTTTCTTCATTTAATCAGTAGGTTTACTCTAGAATGCTTCCTTGAGTTTTAAAGTTTAATGATGAATTTAACAACATTACAGTTTGACTTCTTTAACAGTTTGGATCGATTAGTGAATTCGACGTTTTTTGCCGTGGAAATAAATCAACTGACAAAACGTTTCCGATAAAATACTGTGTAAAATAAATCAAAAACGCTTCCGGTAAAATACCATGTAAAACAAAAAACGTTTCAGGTAAATACCATGTAAAACAAAACGAAATCGTTTCCGGTAAAATACCATATTCTCTATCCAGAGTTGTTGTTCCTGCTACGCTACACAACATCTCTGTCAACGCTCATTTTACAGGATTTTTGTAAAATTTAGAAACAGTAAAAAAAAAATCTACTTAAAATTGTTTTAATTATTGTAAATATTAATAAAGATGAAAATAAATCACTCATTTCAAATCAATTCTCTCTTAAAAATGATTTGTGATCGATTTTAACTTTTTAATTTTTACCTCCGCAAAATAGTTCTCCAAGAAGTGGGGGTAAAATCATTTTTAAGAGAGAAATGAGTGATTTATTTTCGTCTTTATTGATATTTACAATAATTAAAACAATTTTAAGTATATTTTTTTTTACTGTTTCTAAGTTTTACAAGAATCTTGTAAAATGAGCGTTGACAGTGATGTTGGATAGAGAATGGTAAAATACAGTGTAAAACAAAAATCGTTTCCGGTAAAATACCGTGTAAAACAAAGCAAAATTGTTTCCGGTAAAATAATTTATAAAGCAAAACAAAATTGTTTCCGGTAAAATACTATGTAAAAAAAACAAAAACCCAACGTTTCCGGAAAAAATACCGTGCAAAACAAACTAAAATCGTTTCCGGTAAAATAAAAAAAAAAATGTTTCCGGTAAAATACTGTGTAAGCAAACCAATTTCCTGACTCTTTCCAGAAATATGTCTTATTTCGTTTTTTTTTTCGATCTTCTGTGCAAAAGATGATTTGAACAATAAAAACTGCTAGTCCGGAAACACGTTGTACACAGTAAATTATATATCTTCGGTTTTATTATTATTACAACAAAATGAAACAAAATATATCTGTAGAAATACGAATAACTGCCATAACAAACCCGTTATTGTGCAATGAAAATGGAACCATTTTGACAATCTTCCTCTTAAGCACGTTAATTGGATTACAATTGTGCATTAGCTCTATCTAATATCGACAGAAATAAAAGTCAAACTTAAAGTATAGAACCGCGTCGGTGGTGTAATGGTCATCGTGCTCGCCAGGAGTATGTGACATCGTGTGTTCGATCCCCAGTGAGGTCAAACCAGAGTATGAAATTGGTGTTTGTTTCTTCTCCGCTAAACACGCAGCATTAAAGAGAAAGAGCATATACTGTTTGCCTCGGAATCAGAATAATGTGTCTGAGTGGAACTACATGTCTACTGGGCGGACTATTGTTTAACAGTGAGCTAGCACTATAAACATCCAACTAAGCGTGTTGGTCTAGTAGAAAGAGTACAGCATTATCATCTCGTAAAATGTAACTTGTTCTCGCCATGACATATCTGAAAAATTGCTGAGTTGGCGTTAAACAACACTAACCTTTTTACCAAAGTATAGTTTTTCGCCTTACTTCTATTGAATACAATATCTTTTGTCAAATAGTAACTAAATAAGTAAAATACGGTTCAAAGGACAAAGGTCAAAGCACACAAATGCTACCCCTTTAAACATTTAAGGGTAATTAATTTTCAAATTCGAGCTACATAATGACTGTCAACGTAATTTAAGAGGTTCTTCAAGGGTAGCTTACTATCAATGGAATACATGTCATAAAATACATTTTTGCAAAACAAATGTTCACACCCCATTAATCAACAATACTGGTTTGTCTTAATGTCATTATTTAATATTACTTTTAGATTTAAAAGGTTATGACACAGAATTTAAGGTAGGAATTCAACATTAATTAATTAATTGAATTAAATTAATTTAAATCATTTTGTTTTATTTGTCGTTAGTGTCGTGTACAGCATCGCAGTTATCGCTATTTAAAAATCGTGTGGAATGTTAAAAATATTGAGAAATGCAACGGCAAATTAACTTTTATTGTGGGAAAGAGGGGAAGGGTTATGTTTTTTTTTCTAAAGGACAATTCTGTTAAAGAAAAATTAAACTGACCTTGTACAGCCTGCAGTTTTCAACAAGAAAAGTTGGCCAAATTTTAAAAAGAAAACAAATAATTTCTGTATTCAAAAAAGAAATAACATGGGTTTTGCATGTAGAAAAACACGGAGGAAATAGTCCCTCGTCATTCATTGAATGGCCGATAGTGGTTTGACATCAAATAGGTCGGATGCTGGCTTGATGCACGACGAAAACATTTTACATATTACGATTACAAGTACAATTGTACGTAGAAAGACAATATTGGAGACATTTATTTATGCTACATACAAAAAAACTCATACAAGGATTATTGACGTTTTAGGAGAGTAGCATTATCCTATCTCGGAGCACATATTTACATCCGTTCAGCAGACGAGATCTGTTGTGTTATCGTTTGTACATTTCCTATAGCAAGCAGACGACCTCAACCCACCTTATCAGAGTGTTATTGTTATACGTAGGCGAGGATTTGACACGATTTTTTATGATATATTATTAGCAATATGATTGTTTTTTTTATAAAGTTTCTTCTAGGAAAGAAAAAAAAATGATCTCATAAAGACGACACTAGTAAGGTTATTTATAACTCGTAATCATCGTGAAATTATATTTTATCTTCATGTAATACAAATATATTCCAAAAGTTCATTTATGCAAAGATTTGACTTTTCTATTCATGTAGCAGTGGAGGGGATCGTATGATAGATAGATTTACAACTACTTGTGCAATCAGTGCCTATCACCACTAAAGTTGTGAGCTCGAATCCCGCTCATGTACTTGATACAACATTATGTGATAACGATTGTCGGTGACTTGTGGTAGCTCAGAGGTTTTCTCTGGGTCCTCCGGTTTCCTCCAACAAATAAAACTGGTCGCCACGATATAACTGAAATATTGTTGAAAGTGGCGTTAAGCACCATTATTTTAACCTTAACCGCAACATATACACACTTTACATAATCATTCATCAAAAAACATTGAAAAGACACATTTTAATTTACAAATGGTAAGCAACGTTACAAGTTTATAGTTTTGGGTCACGAATTAACTTATGTTGTAAAGCACAAAGCAGAAGGAAAAAAAGTTCTATGCAGAAAATAAAGACGTCGGCATGTTGGAGGTCCTTGTCTATAACATGTCTGTTTAGTTCGGATGAGTCAATTGTCAACAAATCAGCGGCATCCCCATGGGAACTAACGATGCCCCTCTCCTTGGTGATCTTTTCCTTTACACCGACGAGTTTTTAATGGAATTCATAAATAAACCCGAAGAACAGAAACAGCTTCCTCTCTCTCATTTTTTGACATTTACCTCACATGTGACATCAGTGGTCAACATTGTGTGTAAGATTTTATATTAATCGATCTATAAACTTTTCTAGTATGCCCCAAGGGCAGGGATACCTTCTTGGTTGGGGTTGGCAGGTCATAATACATAAAATTATACCGTGGACCACAATGGGCTTTTTGTTTGCACATTAGATACCCTCAAAGATTAAGACATATTAGGTGCATTGTTTTCTAGTAGCATTCATAAGTCATTTCCATGGTTATCCCATTCCACCCCCATTTATGTATATTTTTTACTACATGATTGTTCAACTTGTTCTCATCCTGAATATGCAATAAAAATGTACCTCTTAGCGGTAATCAATAAACAATTAAAAAACGACAAATAGACAAATACATTTATGCTAACAAGGAAGCTACTGAACCAACGTGGCAAAGTTGAAGTCATCACTTCGAATGTTTTACAGTCGCCACAATGAATTGGTTAACCACTTCAGTCACAATCTGGTCTTCTCCTAATTTATGACTTATCACCGGGTTTGTAAAAAGAGTAATACCACGGGTGCTACAAGCAGAACAGGAAGTCCTACCCTTCCGGGCCACCTGAGTTCACCTCCTGTAGTCAGTGGGGTTCGTGCTGCAATATTTTTATATACCAAAAATCAACAACACGTTTTTGTTAGCAAAATAACAATGAAGTCTTTAGTTTTTGTGTGATGTTTTGTAGATCGTTGTTTGTCTTTTTGTCATTTTTCTTTTGATCATTGTGTTGTCTGTCACTCTTTGATTTACCCCTTTGGTATCTTCAAACTTTTCTTGTATTTGTAGTGTTGTTATATACATCTGATCAATGAGGCATGTCGGTTAGGACATCAGAGACTGCAGGTACAAACAGGACAGACAATACTGTAACCACCTTTCTAACAGACGATGACACAAACGTTAGTTCAGCACGAAGAAAAGAGAGCTACAAAGTACGATTTTCAGACGGAAAGGCCCCCGGTACAGCAGACGATGGCAAAATTCATAAAGAGCCGCATCTACACAACCAGAATTGGGGGACGAACCTGTTTACTGTTGATTGAATGTGCAACAATAATAATCCGCCTTCTTTTTGAAGAAAAGGTCAAGCAGACGGCTAATGGGAATCTCGCAGCGTATCTGAAAAATACCAGATAATTATCAGATATTATTTGACCTTTACCAAGGATAGGTCATATCTCCGCTCCAATGGGATGTCTTGTATCCCACACACAAAGGTCATGTAGTGACGATATTAGAATTAGATGTGATAATTCTTTATGTCTTAGTCATTAATACGTCCCAATACAAAGGCGAGCTGTTTATGGACATACAAAAAATTGAAAAGAGACGAGATTGTTTTTACGAGTATGCAAATGACGCGAGAATCATAGATACGAAATTCGAAACTGAATACGAGTCTGTTGGAGCTGTGTTAGCCCGTCTGACGGTAACGCGAGAGTTTGGACGAGATGTTGAAAGTCGTATTAAGAATATGGTTAAGAATCTGAAAACGGTACTGATGACTAAAGATGAAATTCTGATTTACCTTGGTATTTTAAAACGATGGTATTTGAGTGACATTGATATCAGGAAGGGTATGAAAGAACTCAAGCCACTTTTAAAGGTATGTATCAAATCAATGTTAGAGAAAACATAAGGGACAATCATGAATGAGCCACAGGCACCACTGGGCACAAGACACAGAAAGAACACACACACACAAACCCACAGAAATCTAAAAAGATGACCAATACGTACTCCACAAAAAAAAAAAAGAAAAAAAAAACAGGGACAAACTCAGGTGCTCGCCAAAGGTAAGCAGCAGTTCACATCTCTTGCAAGAAACACGTAGTTTACTAGTAGTATTATCCAGTAAAAGTCATAACGGGGATAGATGACAGCAACATTTACGTATAATGGAAACGATACATCGTCATTTGAGAAATTGATATTTCGTAGCGGTCAACCAGTTTATGATGACGACCGTATAATTTTTGTAGCAATGCCTCCAACCTAGGAGTAGCGTAAGAAGAGTTTGAAGATACCAAAGGGAGGTAATCATAATCCGTATATCGAAGAACAGACAACATAATGGTCAAAAGAAAAGTACAAAAGGACAAACAAAGACCAACAAAGCATATTTTTGCACGTAACTTATTTTTGGCATATACGATGTTGGTTTTTTTCTTCTAATTTAATATTTAAAAAAAGACAATACACATTATTCCAAGAATGTATGTCTTTATAGACATCGGACGTCGAAGAAAAAAAAAGTTAAAATAAACATATAACAACATATAGTATCAATTAAAATAAAATAAGTTAAAATAGAAAGAATATTGAATAAGTAGAATTTGAACAGTTCTAAATTCTTCCCGTTAGTTTTGAAGCTATTTATTGTATATATGACGTACTGGAATACTTTATCACAATTATAGACAGTCACTACTCAACATATCTGGCTACACTTTGTGCGAGGGTTCACCAGTGTGATGAGATTTAATTATAAAGAATGATACCAAAACAACAACACAAAATGTTCAACCCACTGCTTACTAAAAAGTATCAAAAAGCACCCCTCCGGGCTACACATGATGTCTATCTAACAGTTTAATATAATTGATCCCTTTAATTACAAGCATAGACATCGTGTATTAATTAATCCAAGTTTTCTTTACAAAAATATTTGATAAATTGATCTAAAACCTGCAATTCACGTAGAAAAGGTGCAATATCTTACAAAATATTGGAACAAAACGTGCAACGTTAACATGAGCGGAACTTTATCACATGATTCACTACTTAACTTAATTGTACCATACAATGAGTTGACATTTATAAATACAGAACATGTTTACCAATTTAACACTAAATCCGATCAATGCAAAACAGGAAGTAAGCTGAAAACATGCATTCATTGACCATGTTATTGTACTGTCAATGTTTAGTATGAAAAGAAACTGTAAACTTTTATGGTCAACAATTCCACCAATATTAACAACGCGAACAACCACCTCTTAACTCATCCAATTGAACACGACAAACGGACAATGACATATCACGTTAGAAATCCAGGTCCTGGTTTGGGATAGACACAAAGATGTACGGGAGTTTGATTTGCTAATGGCACCCCAACCCATAGGCATTTATATGCATACCTATTTTTATTAATTTATTTGTTAGAATATTTATCAGGTATCTATGGACGTTCAGTATTTTTGCTGGGAACTCCTCCACTTAATCTTGTTGTCACGAGATATCTGAAAATATGCCTTAAACCAAACGTTCAATCATTAACTAAGTAGTTAAAATAATACTATAATGAACCCAAAATAACATTGAAAAACGATTAAAAAGTCATCATCGTTATATCATACAAACAAGCCATAATGGCATCTCCAGCGTTAATACATATATAAACAAACGATCACAAATCTGCACGTATTTGCCTCCACTCAAAACGATCGCGTACTATCACAAAAAACAATTAATAGAAGCAAAGCCTCTTAGGTTGAGAAAGTTTGACGATGTCAAAAGGGTTATCAGAAGTCGTAAATCGAAGAAGGACAGACAATACATTGGCTCAAAGAAGAAGGACAGATAATACATTGGCTCAAAGAAGAAGGACAGACAATACATTGGCTCAAAGAAGAAGAACAGACAATACATTGGCTCAAAGAAGAAGGACAGACAATACATTGGCTCAAAGAAGAAGGACAGACAATACATTGGCTCAAAGAAGACGAACAGACAATACATTGGCTCAAAGAAGAAGGACAGACAATACATTGGCTCAAAGAAGA
>MJUT01022825.1:321763-341506 GCA_002080005.1 Gigantidas platifrons
ATCGAAAAGTTATTCCTCTTGGTTCATAGTATAAAGTGGAGCCATCTAAAAGTTATTCCTCTTGGTTCATAGTATAAAATGGGGCCATCGAAAAGTTATTCCTCTTGGTTCATAGTATAAAATGGAGCCATCGAAAAGTTATTCCTCTTGGTTCATTGTATAAAATGGGGCAATCGAAAAGTTATTCCTCTTGGTTCATAGTATAAAATGGGGGCCATCGAAAAGTTATTCCTCTTGGTTCATAGTATAAAATGGGGCCATCGAAAAGTTATTCCTCTTGGTTCATAGTATAAAATGGGGCCATCTAAAAGTTATTCCTCTTGGTTCATAGTATAAAATGGGGCCATCTAAAAGTTATTCCTCTTGGTTCATAGTATAAAATGGGGCCATCGAAAAGTTATTCCTCTTGGTTTATAGTATAAAGTGGAGCCATCTAAAAGTTATTCCTCTTGGTTCATAGTATAAAATGGGGCCATCTAAATGTTATTCTTCTTTGTTCATAGTATAAAATGGGGTCATCTAAAAGTTATTCCTCTTTGTTCATAGTATAAAATGGGGCCATCTAAAAGTTATTCCTCTTGGTTCATAGTCTAAAATGGGGCCATCTTAAAGTTATTCCTCTTGATTCATAGTATAAAATGGGGCCATCTAAATGTTATTCCTCTTGGTTCATAGCATACACGTAGTTTTAATTACTATTGGTGAATATACCCTATTTCCGTAACAGGACAAATCGCGAGTTGACTGCAAAATCTATGATGTAAGAGCTCCCAATTATTTTTTTACAGGCATAATTTGAGCTCGTCTGGGATTCAAATTAAGCTATTTATTTTCTTTTGGGAACTACTGACGGTCCATTCTTGCTATGTTTTGTTTATATTAGTCAAGAGAGATACTATGTCGAGGGTTCCAAGTGGTAAAGCTGAAGTCAAAACATTACACAGAAAACAAAAGTTTGAGCACCACGAACCACTAATCGTGGTTGAACTCGGGTGCTCCGGAAGGGTAAGCATTTCCTGCTGCATTTGTGGCACCCATTATAACACTCTTGTTAAAAATGTAGTGAAATAAAATTAATCATAGTAGATATAAAATTGAAGAGCAATTATATATTTCAAATCTAATTGACAGTCCCCTTGAAAAGAATAAGATAAATATGTAAATAAAATACCAAACCAACAACATTTCAAAGTCAAATAGATGAGATAAGAAACTAAATCTCTCATTTTTTAGCTCCATCCTGCCCCCCCCCCCCCCCCCCCCCCCCNCACACTCACACCCTAAGATTGCTGGTGATGGCAATTCGTATTTAAACTTATAGTTTTTATTAATTCTATATTTTTTTATTTAGCCACAATTACATCCAGGCCAATGCCATATGAATGGAAAGTAGGACCACGAAAGTTTGTTGTGAAAACATACTTTCTTGGAAAATATGACGATGTCAACGGTTCCTCAAAAGGTAAAAGCACTATCATAGAAAAATATAACCGATTTTATTGATTTTTGTTTTCGATGAAAGAAAGACATTTCTTAAAACGAATTACAAATTGTACGAAGTAATTATAGAGCCATGTATGCCCTATCTGTCCGTTTTATTATGTGGACACAGACCCTATTCTTTCCGTTTTATCATTTGGAGACAGACCCTATCTGCCCGTTTTATTATGTGGAAAAATACCTCTGTCTGTCAGAAAACATCATATACGCCTCATATGCCTAATAAAAGAGCATATTACCAAACAGCGAAATAATGTGCATTACTACTAAAATACAGTGCACAGAGAATGGGCTTCGTTTTGAGGTAACACACGACAAGAACATTCAAACATTGACTGTGTTAACTTTTTTGGCCAATGACATTGTTGTGAAAAATTAGAATAATTTGTTATTGGACATTATTTTTTTTTTATTAAAATTATGTTTCACACGCGCACATATCGTCGTTGAGTTTTCTCACTCTTGAGTCAGACCCGTTCCTATTTCTAGCGATGTGAGACTGTCTTATCTTGCACTAGTGCAAGAAAAAAAATCACGTGTGTTTTACCGGCAAATGCATGCTGTACAGTTTATGTCAACTGCACTGCTCCGCAGTTCTCCATGCTTCACCAATAAAATCACTATTCTATTACATAAGTATTTTTAAATTAATGTATGTATACTATTCTGCTAGCTAACAATTTAACTATCGTGCACCTTTCATGTTTCACGGTGTATGACTCTCTTCCAGTCAATGTTTGTTTTCTTTGAGTAAATAATAGAGTGCTCTAGATCTCCCTTGTTAGTAACTAACGTTACCTCCCTTTCACCAAATTCAAATATTTTTTCACAGCCACAGGTATTTATCGCTGTTGTAGTGTTGAGTTACATTTATCATATATTTATTAAATACATTGTATTTGATTATGAAATGCATTTAAAATACTGCCAAGACACAGATGCATATGAATAAATTGAATATTTACTTCAGCAATGGAAAGAAATTTTGCTATGTATTTAACTTTTATTCGTCCACTTTTAGAATATGCAGGAGAGGTTTGGGATAATTGTACTCTCGCCGACTCAGAACGGCTTGAAAAAATTCAACTTGAAGCCGCACGTATAGTAACCGATTTAACGTCTTATGAGAGTATACTGTCTATCTACAAGGAACCGGGATGGGGAAAACTTTCAGTTAGGCGTGAAAAAAGAAAACTTTTATTATTCTATGACATAGTCAGTGGCCAATCACCTGATTATCTTCAAGATTTATTACCTATTACGGTAAGTCAAACCAATAACTATAACTTACGAAACTCTAAAAACTTCACTATTCCCCCAGGAAGACTTAGTTTATATCAAAGTTCTTTTCTCCCAAGTACTATTAGACTCTGGAACAATCTGCCAACAGACTTGATAAATTCTCCTTGCCAACAAATGTTTAAAAACGAAATACGAAAAGTTTATGGTATACCCGACAAACCACCATTATATTTTTCTACTGGTATTAGAATTGCTAATATATTACATGCACGCTTACGTCAAAAATGTAGTAGCCTCAAATGTGATCTATTCAAATGTAATTTAATTGACTCTTGTAATTGTGATTGTGGAAATTACATCGAGTCTGTGGACCATTTCTTTTTAAGATGTAACATATATAATGAACAGAGAATACAACTATTCCGTGGCATGAGTAATTTGGGTTTTGATATAAGCATCGAAAATATATTATTTGGAAATGCCTCTTTTGAAAACGACAAAAACTCTAAACTGTTCTTGCTCGTCCAAAAATACATTGTTAATTCTAAAAGATTTGTCCAGTAAATTTATATATTGAATATACATCAGACGACAACGACCTTGTATATACGTTCCCGTATTTGTGTTTAAAGATAAATATTATACAAAACTGGCTCTTATATTCCAACTAATAGAACTGTTTTTGTCCTGTTATGTTATTTTTCAATTTTTGCTGTAGTAGTTATTCATATTATCTGTATTTAATATATTGTCATTGCTAATGTTTATATATGTACCGGAGAAGACTTCATAAGTTTACAACTTGAGTCTTATCCATTTGTCTTGTTTTGTATGACAATAAAATATGTTTAAAGTAACAAATTTTGCGGGAAAACGCTTGATCGGGAATGTAAACAAAACAAACTGATAAAAGTGAGAAATAAAATCACACAACGGTAAAAGGTGAAAGACAGGGAAATCTCCGACACCCTCGGATAAGATTTTAATCGTTCGCTGACTCTGCGAGCCTCGTCAGCGAACGATTGAAATATTACCCTCGGGTGTCGGAGATTTCCCTGTCTTGCACCTTTGCCGGTGTTAGATTCTATATATCTATGCTCCGAAGAATTATAATATTTTGTAAACGTGATTTATTAACTACGCACATCTCCGTACAACAGACGCCAACATGAAAGACGTGCAATACAGAATGGCATTATACAGGTTCCGTGCACAATTTATCTCAGAAGATTGTTCCAAAGCGCTCAACTCATAGAACTGCCCAGCGCATGGCGGATTGTGAGTGTCCTCTGAATTGAGCTTGTCATGTTGTATAACGGACAGCCTGATCGTGGATCACAATGGGTAACTTGGTTGGGGCGTATCATGCTCCCTGCACGTTAAGACTGTAGGAAAGTGTACATTAAATACTTCGTCCCTACCTAACTCTACATACTTTTTCAGTGGCAGTAAATGTCGTAGCCCAGGTTGCCCAATCCCTCTCTCATTTTCATATAGATTTAGATATATACATTGTTAACCAACAAACAATCTGTCACATAAAACTGCATCGAGCACACCTCGTCAATGGAGACCCCGAACGCACTTACCAAAGTCCACTTTTATGCATTGTGTTTTTACAATTGTATTTCTCTATTGATAGATCCAGTACCTCAGTGTGTAGCTATTGACATCACAGTCAAAAAAGGCTCAAAAATAGATCCAACGCTGGAATCAAAATTTGGTGCTGAAATTAATGATAAAATAGATCTCAAAGACTTCCTACCTACAAAACAAGGTGTAGTGTCCGTAACGTGTGACGAAGGTAAATCAGATATTACAATCACATTCAATAGCGTTACGGTTGTTAAAGAGTTCCATGATAAGTTTAGATACGAGGACATCAGAACTTTTGTTAATCAGTTGTTTGAACAACCCAAAGTGCAGAAAATATTTGGAAATGCTGGATACAGTATATATATATGTTGATGTGAATTTCAGCATGCCGGAAGCAGAGTGTAAAGGACTTCCGGAACCGAATAAGAATATGTTAAATATTATAATATGTTAAATATTATAATATCTGACAAACGTAATATAATTTGAATTTTACAATCTGTTTATCATTTAGTCAAATGAATATCTAACAGTTGAAGTTTGATTCACGTTAAGAAAAGTTTAAAGATACCAAAGGGAGTAATCAGATTGAGTAAATAGATTTGATTTGATTTTGATTTTTGGTGTTTAACACCACTTTCAACAATATTCAGCTATATCATGACGACCAGTTTTAGTGGTGGAGGAAGCCGGACTACCCGGAGAAAACCACCGACCATGGGCAAGCAACTGGTAAACTTTATCACACGCGGCTTCGAGTCGAGTACACATTTTTTTGTAATTTACAAAGCCGGGCGCGAACCCATGCCGTATTGGTGATAGGCTTGTATGAGTTGTTAGATCCAACGACCTAACACATTGAGCCACCCGGGCCCCATCAGTAAATCGAAAAATGACAGACAATACAATGGCCAAAAGAAAAGAAAACAATCCTTACAAAACACTACACTGAAAACTTAAAGATGGAACAACACGAACCTCACTAAATACCACGGGTAAACTCAGGGGCTCAGGAAGGGTAAGTAGTTCCTGCTCCACATATAGCACCTGACATGCCACTCTTGCTTCAAACCGGCGAATTTTGATTACGACAAACATATCTGACATTTGTAACACACATTACGTAACGGTCGATCAGGTCATGGTGACCACCGTAAAACTTTCCAAACAATGGTCGACATTGAATCATTTTACCAAAATTTATGCAACATTTCATAATAAAAAACTGTTTTGCCGACCTTGTCAGATGAGTCCATAACAAGGACCTGGCAAATCTCACTTTCTACACATAAATGGCATCGCAGAAACCGATTAAAATCAATGTCGGAATTTGAAGAAAAAAAAACGGGTGCAAAAATATGGCGGGATTTAAACGGGTAATACTATTTTAACGTATTTCTGTATAATTTCATATTTAACTTTAGCGTCTCCGACGGCTCCAAGACAACTTAGAGTGGTAGACATAACCTCTACACCCGTAACAGTCAAATGGCAGGAACCATTATCAAATGGCGGGATCGCACTAACTGGCTACGTCATTGAAAAATACGACGTTACGGAGAAAAAGTGGGTTACAGTTGGAGTGGCTGACCCATCAGATACTAGCTATCACGTGGCAAATTTAACCACTAGTCATGAATATTTCTTTCAAATTAAAGCAGAAAATTTAGCTGGTATTAGCCCACTTGTTGAAATTTCTGAATCTGTGATGTTGAACAGATCAAAAGGTAAGACATCAATACCTTCTTTTGGTCGCGGTCGTATTACATATATCTATGCAATCAGTGTCTAAAACCGTAGCGAGGTCTACTCGACACAACTTCATGCGATAACACTAAACAGAAAGTAAAATATCGAGCAATACAAATTATATTACAATCCGAGGGAGAACGAAGATACACCGGAAAGTAAAATAGGTACACTGATGGAGATATGGGTAGATGTTACGATAGCTATAGTTGAAATTGATAAGTGTCCGTTATGGTTATGGCGTTTAAGGCCACTCTCAACAATATTTCAATTATATCGTGGCGGTTAGTTTTATTGATAGGGACACCAGGGGACCCGGAGAAAATCGCCGATCTGTCGTTTATCATTGACAAACTTTAGAGTATCCTGAAAAAATGTTAAATTCGTTTCTGTTCGGGATAATTTTTTTTTTATTTTTTTTTATTTTTTTTTTTTGATAATGTTATTGTAAAAAGTAAATTTTAATTAATTGAGACATTGACACAGGTTATTGAGGTAGTGAGGTCGTGTAAAATTACTACATGTACATGTATGTGTAAGAGATTACAAGCAGACGACAAGACAAAGATGACCAACAAAGAAATGCATCCTTGTTGCAGTTTTCGGTATCACAAGAAATTACTGATTTAGTACTATATTATAAAAAATGTTACTGGACTATTAGTACAATAATCATGTTAATTAAAGTCAAAGAATGGGGTTCACCTACGCCTTTCCCGAAAGGTGGCGCATGTGTTCTATCAGTTATTCGATTCCAAGATGGCGGACGACGATCAGCTGTGGTCATTGCAGAAGCTCAAAAATTATCTACTGCGCCGAAATGTATCGACAAACGGTCGAAAAACCTATTGATTGAAAGGTACATATTACACCGAAAACCCAAGGATACGATCTATGTTTGTTTCTTCTCAATATTATTATATTTGTTGAATGTCCAAGTTGCCCCGACTGAAAATAAAACGTCATACATTTTGTATCCGATTTATATTATCATAAAATTATGATGAGGTATCCGTTTGAATGGATTCAGAGACAAGTCCATGGGAATAAAGTCATATTTAATGCTACCCATTATAATTGGAAAAAAAAAAGATTTTGAAGTTGACTGCATTTATAAAAATATATGAGATCCATATCCATATTATGGCATATAGGAATGTTCGCCAATCTCATTAGTGATGTCATATTCACTAATTTGCATGTCATTAAACAAATAATTGGTTGGCAGTAAAACAAATACGTAATTGACAGGAAAGTAACCAATTTTTAAACTTTTATAACTTTTTTATTTCCAAACCAATTTTGGTTCTGTTAATTGTTTTAAAGACTGAAGAAAATTCATATTTGTTCTGTCAGTTTACATTTTTTTATTTTTATATGATAAATTCATAATTCTAATATGAAATAATGCATTTTTACGCTTCAAAACTAAATAAAACAAGATTGAATTTCCAATCTTTTATTCTGAATATTTTTATCAAACCTTCGATGTGAATTAATTATTGCTATATAATTTTCATTTCTGAAAGAATTATTAAATTATCGTAAATAACAAAATAATAATGACAATTTAAAGTTGAGCCTTCATTGAAAGACAAGCGAATTTTTTGATTTCCTGCCAACCACACAGGTAAATTCTCAAGCCTGTGACATCACAGCGAACATCCCTATACGATATAGGTTTTTTTTTATAATAAATGAATTTATTCCTAACCTCCCTCCTTTCTTTCTCAAAGAAGAAAGAAAGGGGGAGGTTAGGAATAAATTCATTTATTATTAAAAAACTGACCCAACTTTTTCCACACTTTTTCTTTTTAATAAACATTCAAAAACAACACACTGGAAACATCATATACGGGTCATTATCAAAATACACGCACTTTTTCCTGTTCATATTTTGGTGACATCAAATATTTTCGTTCCCGTTTTGCTTTAGCCTATTAGTTTTTCCTACATTACAATGACATATTCACATAATATGCAGTCGGGAAAACCACCATGAAGCAAAATATTTCTAGATATGTAGCACCCCCTAATACCTTTCAGTCCGTGGTGTTACCAACATAAAATTATTCTTTTTAGGAAAATGAAAAATAATTTTTGTGTAAAAAGTGGTTACATACATAATATACAGGGAAATTATGCATAATGTAAGATATTTTCTTTAGAGCACTAGTTTTTTTCACAATATTTGGATATGTAGTTGTGGAATTCCACTTAAGCTGCATTATGAAACAAACAAGTTTTCATAATTGTATTTTGTTTCACTTTATATAAAGAAAATATAACTTATACATAGTTATCGAAGTCAACTTTATTCAACTATAATATAATTTACTTCAATTATGTCATTTATCCTTTTTATGAAACAATTTACATGAGGTAACACCATTAACAAGAGGTAACACCACAGATGACAAAAGTAACACCAGGGACATCTTCATGAATGTAAACATTTAATTCAAGAAAAAAACACAACTATCAACCTATATGTGTTGTTTTCTTATTGTTTTCAGTACAATATTCAGTTTTTCAACATATTGGTTTAATGCATGAGCAATATCAGTTTTGTCCATGGTGTTATGAAGATATGTCCATGGTGTTATGAAGATATGTCCTGGTGTTACCAGGTCTAAAAAGTATACTCCCACCAGCTTGTTAAACTATATCTTATATATAAATGACAATGTTTGAACAATTTTTCTGCATAGGTTAAAGAGCATTATTATGTTCTGAATATTACTGTTTATGAAATAATGTGTTTATTCACAATTTTAATGCTAAATGTCTGTGGTGTTACACAATCTTTATGGTAACACCATTGACAGTAACACCACAGAAAACAGGTACAAAAAATGTAAGTATTTTCATGATAAAAGGAAAATAATGTCTCCCTGGCGATATTTTATATGTATATCCAGTGAAGAATACCAAATGCAATGTATTGTGTATTTTTACATTTTGTTCAATTCTAACAAAAAGAAGTAGTGAGATGTACACCATAGACATAAAATTTATATACTATGCCAATCGCACGTACATGTTCGGCTCTACATTAGTTTATAGATCACTTTTGTTTTTGTCGTCTTAACATGTCATGAAACAGGAAATAAGCAACGGGAGAAACTATTTTTGCTTCAAATATGACAAGACAGATAACTCTTACCAGCCTCAATAGGAAGGGTAACACCACAGACATGAAAATCTATAACAGCAGGTTTTTTTTCTAATTTTCTTTTTAAATTTCAATATACCCGGTATATCGAGCAAAAATAATGTTGTTCTATTATAATTTTAGGAATAGTTCAAAAATAATATAAAGATCGAATAAAATCATTACATCTGAATAGTACAATTGACCAAAAGTAAGTCATTCTGGAAAAATAACACGTAACACCAAGGACAAAACAGGTCTTCGTGTAGCAAGTATAAATTCGCCAATGGACCAATCTGAATTTAGATGGTAAAACTAAAGAGAGCTGATGTACCTTCATGCAAAACATGTTTTCTCCGATCAGTTTGGTTGATATTTGTCTTTTAATTGCGTAATAACAGAAAAGTGCCTGTTTTTTGATAATGACCCATACATGTTATCATTCAGAATGTGAAAAAACAGGGCATATTTTCAATGGGAAAAAAACATGGGGCTTTCAATAGGAGTACCCTCATGTTTTTTATGAAAATTACACTAAAATGTAACATTTAAATAAAAAGAACAATAATTATTTTCACAATTTTCAATGTTGTTTTTTATCTTTGAAATATAAATACACAAATCATGTGTAATTACCCCAATAAATATAATAATTTAAATGATGCTCATTACATTTGGTATACATCTTTAAGAAAAATGTACAAAAAATGTATTCCTTATTTGTCTGGTAAATTTTCAAGGCTGCAGCAATAAAAAAAAAAGTCACTATTGATTTCAAAGCATGCCTTAGTTCAAATATCCTTATACCCTTGGCTAACTGGAAAATATACATGTATGCTTCCATACTAAAGTAAAAAAAGCTCTTTTGCCCATGAAGTGGTATTAATGAAGTTCGAACTGCAGACTTGTATGGAGCATCTGACTTCATGTCTGTCCTGATTTTTAGTTGTGTTCCTCAATCTTCAGTTTTTTGGGATATTCGTGATTTTTTTATCAGTCATTAAATATTTGTTGTGTTTGTCATGTTATACCTGTATATTTATATCATATATTGTTACTGAAGTAATATATTGACCCTTTAAGACTATTTAAGCTACTAACAGTTCATGTTGTAACTCTAAAAAAAAGGTTTCATGAATCACGAAAACATTTAGCAACTTTTTAATGAATATTATTACCTGATATAATCAGTGTCAATAAATACACAATTTAAACATTTATCCATCCTATGGTGAAGATTAAAATACATGTACATCTGTAGTTAATAATACATGTATGTCTTAAATGCAGTCCTTTGTACAAGATGCTTTTGAAGTACTTGTTCGAGTGTTTTATTTATCTGTATGTGTACTTTATGTAACATTACAATCATTATGGCTTCTATAGTACAAGGTAGTACATTTCAATAAAGTTGAAAAGATGTCAGTTCAAATCTGGCTGGAAGCTAATCTATGAATTTTTTAATGTGTGCTTGATCATATTGACTGTATTAACTTCAAATTAAGCAACTTGGGCACAAGTCCCTAGCTCTTTAATGAAAGTTTTGAAGGACTGCTAGTGCTCCTTTTTCAGTGTGATTTTTATATGACCACAGAAATTTTGTTGTGGTGGTATTATGTTACAGGTCTGTCGTCATCAGTCTGTAGACAAAATGGTTTCCTATCTATCTCATTGGTGGTGTAATGGTTAACATGCTCGCCTTGAGTGTGTTAGATCTATGGGATAGAGCCCCAGTCTGGTCAAACTAAAGACTATACAATTGGTATTTGTTGTTTCTCTGCCAAGCATGCAGCATTTAGAAGTAAGAACACAGACTGGACTGCTAGGAATCAGGATATTCATTAATGTGACCGAGTGGAGTGAGGTGTCTTCTCGCAGACTGTTGATTTTTTTATTAGACACCAACGATTTTATTAGTGAAAAGGGGGGGGGCTTTGTTTTTTTTAATGTCAGTAGAGAATCCATTTTTTTTTCACATATCAAGTAGAGCAAAAATATTTGTTATCCATACATGATGATGAGGTACATTTTGTAGAAGATACATGCATATCATTATGAGACCTAAACAATAATTGTGTGTTTAGGGTTACCTGTGAAAAAGGATAATCTGGATTGTTTTGGGATATGATATATTTGGCAAGCAGATGTTCCAACTTTGACTGTGTTTGTTGAGAAAAACTAATAAAATAGCTAGGATAGGCACTTACTTTTAGGTAGGGTCAAGTTAGCTTAAACAAACTATATTTCTTAGGGCCGAGGTGTATTCATGTCAACTTTAAAAAAAAAAAAAAAAAAANAAAAAAAAAATTGGACATAGTGGAAAATAAACTATTTTTATTCTAAAAAAAAATCCCCCCCCCCACTCAATAGTAAAATGGTTAGTGCTTTATGTCTTAGAGGAGCCATTCCGTAAGTAAAAGTAATATAAACTTTTTATTCAATCAACACTGGAAGACATCTAACATACACTTTTTCAGTGTACATGATAATAATCCCGACAGACACCTCGGTGATGTCATTGAAATGTGCCGAGAAAACCACGTCGTATTTCCCTGGCGTCCACGGACCTCTTGTTGCATAGTCAATCTTCTTGATAGATATCCCTCACTTATAATTATTAATAACAGCATTTGTGGCATTTTACCCGAATATATATAAATCAATATCGTAGTTTACATTAGTTACGTTATTGATGCTAGCCGAGGAGTTCCGAAAGTAATAACTGATAGAACACATGCGCCACCTACTAGCGTAAAAATCGTAGGTGAACCCCATTGCTTTTGTTATTGTTAGTCCTCGTTATTAATCCACTGTTTCGTATTCAGTAGTTAAATCACATGACATCACAGCAAATGGTATCGATGACAAATCAAAGATAACTCCACGACCTTTATCCAAACATAGACCATCTGTACAGTCTAATATGAGCATTACCAAATATGATACTAAACATACCGAACACCTAAAAGAAAGAGAAAACAAAAACAAAGAACAAGATACAAATGACAAAAAGATTGAAAATACTGACGAAGAAGTCAAGGAAACGGAAGACGATTCAGTTGCAAAGGATGATAAAAAGATCAAAAATTCAACACGAGAAACTGACGGCCCAATGAAAAAAGACAAGAAAGAGAGACAAAAAAGTTCCGAACAGAAAACCAAATTAACGGAGGAAAATATAGAATCTGCTATTTCACATTACTCCGAACCCGATGAAAAGGGCGGTAAACCACAATCTCCTGATACAAACACAAACTTAGAACTCAGCAACCGTATCAAATCTGCTTCATCTGGAAATGACAAAACTCACGAAACGAAACCGAAGAAGAAATCAAAAACTGGAGCTCCTAAATCCCAAAAGTCTAAAAAGTCTACCAAAAAATCGTCAAAGAAAAGAAAATAATATGAAATAATATGCAATTTATATGTACTGGTAATCGTGTGAGGGAAATAGTATCCATATAATGTATCCCCCACCACTGGAAGCCGACAGTAAGTGTAGCGGGCTGTATTAAATATTTTAATGAATAAATTATAAGAAATTATTTGTCTTCATTGAAGAGTTACGACACAATGCCTTCATCAGTCCTTAATTCCATCAACCCTGTAACATGATACTAAATCTGCGATTTGTGAAAACTGTATATAAACAAATAACGTCATTGTTCCCCTTGGCAATACCAAAGTATAAAACAAAGAAATAGTTTGTCTGCTTCTAGGTTGGTTATTCTAGACGAATCATTTCGACTGGGTTTTGGAATTGTTCCGATAAGGTGGTATAAATAAAGAAATTTATTTTTCCCTTCATTTTATTATACAACTTGCCCTGAGCGTGTGACGCAAATGAATGCAGTCGTGTTTTAAAGAATGACATGCTCCGTGATAGGTGTATTACTTGGAGGTCCGTTGTATGAAAAAGATTTCCGACAATCTATTTTTCCTACAAGTTCTATTTTTCTGTCCATCTTTTCACCTGTATTGTTTGTAAATGTTTCCTCCGCAGTGATAAAGCTGAAATACTGACTTGACGTTAAATAACAGTCAATCAATATATTTATTTAAAGCAAAATATAAGACCTGTCCCATCATACTTTCTGTCTATAAATTATATCCGAGTTTTCCGGATTTCATTTATTTATCTAGAATGAATGCTAATTGTTTCCGCCACACGTGAGGATGAAGTCTATCACATGCATGTCTCAAGTCTTATTTTCCTGAAGGAAAGAGGAATACTCGTCAACAGGTACAGAAAGAAATGTTATTATTACATTACTGACCAATGAGAGCAGTGATTAACAACTGTTGTTGTTTACGTTTATGTCAGGTGACTTCTTTAGTTCGGTTGATTAAAATTTCGAAATTGGTATGAGGAGTGAAAGGGGTTATGACGTCACTTTCAACAACATTTAAGCTATATCATGGCAAACAGTTTTATTGGTGGAGGAAACAGGAGTACCTGGAGAAACCCATCGATCTGCAGTTAATCACAAACTTTATCACATACTGTATTATCGAGTACACCTCGCCATGAACGGGATTCAAACTCACAACTTTAGTGGTGATAGGCATTGATTGATTAGGTAGCATGTAAATACAACTACCATACGATCACGACCACGACAGTCCCCAAATCAAAGTGGTAGAAACAAATGCCAGAATATTAATTAGGAAATAAACATTTTATTTTCCCAAAATGTTAGTAATTGGGATTGGGTACACGTTAAGACAACAATTAACATCAATATAGTCTCTGTGTTTGTCGTGAATATCGTAATAAAGTTCCAAGACCGAAGTCAAATAACTATATTCAAGTAATTCCCATGATTGGGTATGTCCTTTGGGTGTATACTTTGTTTAAAACATAAAAGATCAAACGTTTCTTTCTGCATTGTAGGACGTCATCTGAATAAACATTACAAATGAATGATCTCAAACGTATTTAATTATTATCTAATGTTTCATCAGATTCATTAGCCTTTGAAAGACCTTGAATGTTTTCAGCTTCACTCTCTACAATATTTCAGTCATGTCGCTTTCCTATCTCCCAAATGTAAAAATGTCCTAATGAGGTATTTTATGTAGAGTAGATTTGCTTTAATAGAAAACATACCTGCAATTAAATAAATGATACACAAGTGTGCAGTCTGTGTACCTTCTGCCAATCAGTTCATACTAATTAGAAAATATAATATGTCATCGTTTTTCGTCATTAAGTTACAAGGTAGATAACCCAAGCATACAACTACCGTAATTACAATCATAGTAGAATAGAATAAAATAGGATGCCTGGACTGGGTTGCACAAACAAACGTTATTTAAATGTCAGTTAATACTTAATTGACGCTTAAAATTGCTAGAAATGTCCATGGAATTAATTACACTTAAGGTTTAATTGAGACTTAAATTTGAATGAGATTTGTGAAACCCAGTCCAGGATTGTTTGTGAATTTGTTGGAATATTTACGGGAGCAATATTAAAGAAATAAGTTTATTATTTTTCTCTAGAGATTTGAAATTTATGTTGGTATTCCGTTTCAAATTTTAGATTTAGTTTGAAAATAAAATATTTAGCTTCATAATCTTAGTTAAGAAAATGATTTCTCTCTGCCGTCGTGGCCAAGATCATTATGGTAGTTGAATATTGTTTTCTTCCATTATGACGTCGTTTTAACCCCGCTGAACCAGTGGTGGAAAAATCTGTAATCCTCTAGAGGATTAAAATGTCTCGTGCCTTTCCCCGCATTTGACTCGTTTGACTCGTTTGACGGCTTTTGAAATAAAGTTCGTGTTAAATAATGGGAGAAACAAATTCTCCTTCAGTTTCCCATGTGGATTACGATATTTCTCCACTCTCGAGAGCTAAATTAAAAATTTCAATTTAACTCTCTCGCGTGGAGAAATATCGTAACCCTGGAATAGCTTACCAGACCACTTCAGGACTGAAAATAGTTTCGCACATTTTAGGAGCCTTGTTCAGTCCTGGACTGGTTCTGATTGCCGATACTCTGCTTGTAGATAAAAAGCCTATTTTAATTTTCTTGCCTCAATTTAAGTGTTTCTACTGACAGTCTTTGTTTGAAAGTATTTGTTTCGAAAGAATTCGCTTCCGATTCACGATCAATGTTTTTTTATAAATATATATTTTAGATCTCTTAATTATTAGCAATGCTATTTCTTTCTTTTTAAATTTTTATGAAAATTTCAATTTTTTTTTTTTTTTTTTTTTTTTTTTTTTTTTTTTAGATGTTCAAATTTTTACTCTTTAAATGGTGTTAAATAATTTTTATGGAAATTACTAAATATCTAAATTTCTGTTTTTAGTTGCTTTTTGCTTGTTTTTAGTTTCATGCTTGGCTTGTTTTGTACTGCTTTTATGTTGAAATGGAGTGACTGTATGGTAGTCCTGAACAGGGTGATAGCGAGGCACTTGCCACATGGACCTCTGTTCAGGATTCTTTTACAGCCCCCTTTCTGCTTTTTGCCGGCATGATATGTTTTAATATTGTAATTGCATGCTGATTGCATTGTTTTAATATTAATGTATTTGTTTTTATATTCGGTAAAAAGCTCTCAAGAGCTTATGTTGATTGTTTATATTACATGCCGAATTGAAATAAAGTTTTACTTACTTACTTACTTACTTACCCACGTGCAACTGAAGGAGAATCTATATATAAACATCTTGCCTATCACCGAAATACAATGTAGTAAAAATGTATTCCCACCTACAGTGCTCGATACAAGTTAAGTTTGTCAGTGACTTATGGTATATGTAAATGCAAGTCGTTTTTTTATACTCTGGTTTTTCTGATTTGTCCCACTAATAAAACCAGAGGCGTAGGAGTGGATAGGAAAGTGTGTGTTTTGTGTGTGTTTTGTTTGGGGAGGGGGGTCTGAGAGTGGAGGTAAGCTTTCCATGTGGACTGGAAAATGGGTGAAGCTACAGGAGAGGACGTGTAGGTGTGAAAGGTGGGCATGCTTTTAAAGCTAACAAGCATAGAAAGTCATTTGGCATCGTAAAATACACTTTACCCTCTTAATTTATTGGTACAGTCTGCATTCCTTGCTAAAGATAAAAATGTATCCTACACCCCTTTGTATTGAACATGACCGGCATGATATATAAATTATCATTGAAAGCTCTTATTAGATATGTATAACCATACACTATTAACAGTGAATGATAAAAAAAAATACTTCACAAGAGATGTGCATGTGTGCATGTGTGCACCTTTTTACATTAACAAACACTTCCGGGAATTTAATCTGACATTTTATTACAAGACTTTATATATTTTTCAAAATTTACAAATCAAAAGATAAACTGTGATTACTGAAAATCTTATTCTACAAACCCCCACCCCACCACCTAGTCCTGTCCTTGAATATCCTAAATTTAATCATCTACGCAAATACATGTCATTAACCTGGGTGAAAATTTTAAAACTGTTAGAGTTATTCCCCTTTGAATACGTTTTGTCAATTTTTTTTTATCAGACGTTTGTTATTTACATGTAATGACAGATGTTATTTCAGCACTATCTTTTAATTAGAATTATACGTCATACAATCTGGTCGTTTTCGTGATCGTATGGTAGTAGGGTTTATTAGAATACATTCATTGCTGCACACTGTCTTTCATGTACATTGAGTCTGTAAGTCTACGAGTGGTGGTCGTGTTCGTGATCGTATGGTAGTAGGATTTATTAGAATACATTCATTGCTGCACACTGTCTTTCATGTACATTGAGTCTGTAAGTCTACGAGTGGTCGTGTTCATGATCGTATGGTAGTAGGATTTATTAGAATACATTCATTGCTGCACACTGTCTTTCATGTACATTCAGTCTGTAAGTCTACGAGTGGTGGTCGTGTTCGTGATCGTATGGTAGTAGGATTTATTAGAATACATTCACTGCTGCACACTGTCTTTCATGTATATTGAGCGTAACAGTCTGTAAACGCTAGGCATTGATTTACGTCAAATCTTATGATGGAGAATGTAACTTTTAATAAATAAAAACGTTACATAGAATTAAATTATTTCGTCTTCAAAACAGGCATATTTTTTTTTATTATACTTCTGTTATGACGACATAATATTTATTTTATTTTTATTTTTTATTTATTTTTTTTTTTGGACCAATTCCAACAGATTTTAAATAAAATAGAAATGGAAGTGCATTAGGCGCAGGAATATAGCATTCCTTCAAGCATGTCAACTGCAGAATTGACAGCTCTCGCTGAAAATACGCGTTGCATTATAATTGCATTAGAATTAAGTGATTTCGTCTTTAAAACTGGAATATATTTTTATTATACTTTTGTTATGACGACATTTTGTTTTTGGTTTGTTTTGGACCATTCCAACAGAATTTAAATCAAATAAAAATGGAAGTGCACGAATATTAGTATAAAACTCCTGACTACATTTTACTCACACGTAGAAAGCACTTACATGACAGCATCATTTCACTAAGAAGGGAGGTCTGGGTCTATAAAACTAGTTTAACCCCGTCACTATTTATTGAAGTGTCTGAATCAATCCAGGAAAGAAAGAGGTCATGTATGTATGTGTTAGGGCTATCGATATACCTCTTTCTACGATTTTGATATTTTATTTGACATCGTGGTATTTTTTTGCTTTTCATTCTATTAATAGAATATTCATTTGTTTACTCGCAGTGTGACACCCATTCATTCATTCATTTCTTTATTTCCTCATAAATGAGATTACAATGAAATATGTGATTAAGGTAAACAATTCACAATAATTAATTAATAATAGTAATATTTACAATATATAAATACAAAGTAACTGACCATATATATAATAATAGTATGCAGGACATTATTACAAATTGAAAATTGAAATTGAAACCAATCTTTAAATATCAAACTGTTAGAAATATTTAGTGACAAGATTTGGCATATTATAACTAGCTATAAGAAAAATTACAAAATACAAATAAATAATAAATAAGTAAGTGCTATTTCAGTCTATGTAGTATACTATGTAGTACAAAAGTATATAAATACACTGATATGTCATTTAATAGATGTTCGGATTGTCAAGGAGCTTACAACACGGTTATATTCGGTAATGCAGTATATAAGATGGCAATGACACAACCTTAGAAATCTCTCATAGTCAAGTTCATCAATGTTAGTTCTGGGTTTTTTCCCAAGTAAGATTTGGTATCTTTGCTCATTGTCGTATTGGCTTATTTCAACACATAAGTCAAAATTCAAATGTTCAATCATCATATCCCACCAAGCTTCCTGTAGGAATTGGGTACTTGGACAGCTACAACAGATATGAACAAATATGTCAGAAAAATGTCTGTTACATACGACACATATGCTTTCCGTGTTTTTTGGGATGTCAGTCATAAGTTTCACAATAAAAAAATAATTTTTTATATCTCTTGAAGATTTCGAATATTTCCATACATTAGCAAGTTCAACAGATCTATGAATGTTTCTAAATCGAAAGACATCATTGTCAGACGATATACGTAATGACCACTCGTTCGAGTGTGTTTCATTTACAGCACTATAAACGATAGATTTCCATAATTGTTTTGGAGGGAAAATCCCTTGGAGTAAGTATTCTACCAGATAATCACTCAGTTCATAGTGGTATAAAATTCCAATAATATCTGGAATAAATCCGAAATGTTTTCGAGAGTTGTCAGTAAAATACGAGAATAACCTGGTCATAAATATTCTTTTTGTTAGGAAATTATCATCTAGAGAACATAGTTTCTGTAAAAATAACAGTTTCCTTGTGTCAATGGAGGATGAAATAGGATGGATTCCAAGTAAGCTTTGGCACATGTCAGACCGTGTACAAGTTCTTAGATTTTGAATTCTTTTTACAATAAAATGTTGGAATGTATTAAGGTTCGTTAAGTCTACTGATTTTAAATTGTTCCACATTTCACAGCCGTATAAGACAGTGGGTAAAACAACAGATTTATATAATTTGACTAACACTCATGGTTTTGTTGAGTTAGACATGATACCATTAATGGCAAAAAAGGCATTTCGACCTTTTCTACAAGCATTATTTGTTCTTTCTGTGGCTCTAAAGCGAGAGTTCATTTCTATACCCAGATGACAACAGTTATCCGATGACGGTATTTTACGTTAAATACCAATAAAACTGGCCATCATGTCATACGTCATAACTGATATATTATTGAAAGTGGCATTAAACACCAATAAAACTGGCCATCATGTCATACGTTATAACTAACATCTTGTTGAAAGTGACGTGAAACACCAATAAAACTGGTCATCATGTCATACGTTATAACTGACATATTGTTGAAAGTGACGTTAAACACCAATAAAACTGGCCATCATGTCATACATTATAACAGACATATTGTTGAAAGTTACGTTAAACACCAATAAAACTGGCCATCATGTCATACGTCATAACTGATATATTATTGAAAGTGGCATTAAACACCAATAAAACTGGCCATCATGTC